>PVKC010001572.1:34715-49433 GCA_004027635.1 Crocidura indochinensis | reverse complement strand
TTATAGCATTTATTTTTAAATAAATCTTTTACTTACCTAAATATTAAAATATAAATTAAATGTCATATAAATAGCTACATTAAGTTCCTGATATCAGTATTTTGCAGTGACTAAATTCAATTAAGAAGAAAGAAAATTGCTAATAATAAACAGAAATAAATAATATAAAAAATCAGCTTAGAGATAAAACTCTCCAAGGGAAATTTTATAACTTCCAACATAATTCTTTTAGCCATTGATATTTCTTATTTTCTTACACAGTTGAATATAAATGCTTCCAAAGATTTTGATAAACCACTATAAAGCACTTTGTGATGTTTTGAACTCTAGAAACTACAAAAACCATTTCTACTTTAGCTCAAACATATCAATCTATGGATAGTTTACTCAAACAGTGAAAAGTTACAGGAAGCAAATGCCTTTATTTTTAATGTCTATTTAAAAATAGACAAAAGTTTGGACTGAATATTCTCAGTTGTATGTCACTTTCTATTGCAAACAAACTTTTAAAATTGATGATGATAGGGCTAGAGAGATAGAACAGCAACAAATCTTTGCTCATGGCTGGCCAGGGTTTGACATCTGAAACCCCATATGGTCCCATGAAACCAGTAAGGAATGATCTTTGAGTACAAATCCAGCAGTAAACTGAGTATCACTGAGTATGGCCCAATAGACAAAACATGATTATGATTACTAACATTTATTTTTTGTTTTTTTGTTTTTTGTTTTTGGGTCACACCCGGCAGTGCTCAGGGGTTACTCCTGGCTCCATGCTCAGAAATTGCTCCTGGCAGGCACAGGGGACCATATGGGGCACCGGGATTCGAACCGATGACTTTTTGCATGAAAGGCAAACACCTTACCTCCATGCTATCTCCCGGGCCCGATTACTAACATTTATTAAAGGCACACCTTGTATTGAAGTTGTCCTAAATCATAAACACTGAATGCTTATCATTTGCCCCAAATAACACAGTAACTAAATTATGGAGGAGTATGAAGTCACAACTCACCATCCAATTTTATCATCTTTTAGGACAGTGCATGTCATGGGGTTGAATGGAATAAATGATAGCTGAAATAAATTTAAGACAGCTGAAAATTCAGAATATGGAAAGAAGGACATAGAAGACATTGTGTCAGCACAAAGCATTTGAAATAAAAGTCACATTGAAGAATGTTTCAGATCAAACCTAAACAAGTAGGTCCTAGAGCGGAGTAGAAGAATGATTGACACCAGAATAATTAATTTCCTGGGAGTAGAAAAAACAAGATAAGTTTAAAGCAGATAAGCAAGGAATAATTGATTGAATTTGGTGACTGTTTATAGGATCTTGTCCTTATCAATCCCAATGCAAAATCCTTACAATAAGATAAACATTTGTTTTATTGTTTGAGTGTGATAGGTACTAATGTAATGATTACCTTCTTCTCATAATCATTACAGTAAAACCTTTCCTTCAGGAAGCTAGTTCTTCTTATTTCATTTCCATTCAAGAGCATAATAAAGATAGTACATCAATTTAGCAGGCTTTATTTAAAGTACTCATAAATGCTGCTTACCTTGCCTGAAATATATATATATATATACATATACATATATGTACAGACATATATAGACATATAACACAATCCCAAGTGAATATGTGAAAAATAAAATATACTTTATTTAAATTTTAAAAAGACATAAGTTTTAAATCTTATATTCCATTTTCATATATTAAGGATAGTGTGACAATCAACATACTCTACCAGAAAACAGATGTGAAATTGTAAAGTTACTAAATCTCAAAATAAGGAGCCAAAATAAATAGCACATAATGTCATAAAATTAATTGTGTGCTGCTGAGAGATAGAGAAACTTATGCTGCTTTTCAGTTCCCAATCTAGGACCAGAATCTTTTTCCTAAACCCTGCTATATAGAATGGAAATATTATGAGATTATGAAATTTATATTCACAGGCATAATGTGGCCAAAGATAAAGCAGTTATGAAAGGAAAATGAAATGGTAGACTAAAAAGCTGTTGATAGAATTTTTGAGAATTATGACCCAGAAAAGACACCTTAATATATTCCACAATTATTTGTATTATTGATAGAGTCAAAAACACAAAGTGTTGGGATCAGATAAACAGTACTTCGCTCATAACCTTATCAGGTTTGATCTCATATACCCTATGCACACCCCTGAGCATGATGAAATGTATTCCTGGAGACCCCTAAGCACTGCCAGGACTACAAGTCCTGATGGCTCTCGAGACTTCAAGTCCTGAGAAGTTATGAATATTTAGACTCTCATAGTGAATTGTCAACTGGTTGATTGAAAATTGCCAGGAATGGCCCACGAGCCCACTACTCATCACATGGTACACTACTATTAGAAATAAAAAAGTGTCAAGTGAAGTTATTGAATTAAAATTACTATAAATATTTGTCAAGGAACTAGTAGATAAAGAATTCAATGAAATACTACTGTACCATAAAAAAGATAAAATTATACCCTATGAGTCAAAATGTTTGGGACTTGACATTACTATTCTAAGTACAATAATGAAGTGAAAAGCTGGGATACAGAGAGAGAGAGAGAGAGAGAGAGAGAGTAGAAGGTTAATGCATTTGACTTGGACAAATGGATAAAATCAACCTGATTTTATTCTCAGAAACATTTACAGTCTTCAAGAACTAAAAGAAATAAATTTTGAGCAGAGTCCCAGAAAAAAATATGAACATAGCCAGGTTCATACCTACTCCCAGATTCCATCAAAAGATGCTAAAACTATTATTTACTGAATTAAATAATATTTTAATATGATTTACTAATTGACAAGAAATGAAACAACTTTTTTCTAGCTTTAGTGGAAACTATAGTGGTTACCTAAGGGAAAAAAAGGATGGAACAAAAAATAGATCAGAATTAATGAATCCAAATAAGAAATGGAGCTCTATAAAAGAAAAAGAGAAATAAAAGAAACATTTTAGTCAGTTAATATTTATAAAAGTTTGATCAATTAATGACCCATTTAGGCCTAAATATGAACTTTACATATAAGCAACAGAGTAAGTACAAATATAAAATGAATAAAGCAACATTTATGAACAGAAGAGTTCCAACAACTTCAAAGGTATTGGAATCCAACACTGATATCACATGATCATATTAGTCACTATGAAGCTCTTATACAGTTTTTCTCATAATAAAGCACAGAGTAAAATTATGTATTTCCTGCTAAGTCAAAACACAGGACCTTTTGAATGCAGACTCCTGGCACAGATGGATTTGGGGTAGCACATAGGAATTAGTTGTGGTAAGTGAGCATTAACTCTTAAGGTTTTCAGCTCTCTTCCTCTACTTGGCTCACAGGTTACTATTTATCTAATTTTCATTTTCCAAATCAAAGATTTAGAAATTTGTCTTTGGGATAGTTTCACATATATAATCCTAAAAAAGTTTATATGATATATATATATATATAAAATCCTACATATATATAAACCTAAAGTTCTACATATAAAAGTCTAAAAAAGTGGAGCTATTCTACCCCCAAAAATATTTCTATTGATATGCATAGCAAACACACTCATCCATGTGCATATTTTGTATCTGTTTTACCTTTAAGTGAATATTTAAATAGAATTGATTATAAAGACCACTGGGCATGAAGCATTTTCAATATCTCAAAATTGAAACTGAATTAAAGAAATAAGAAAAAAAAGCTATCTAAGTAAGCATAGAAATGTATTTAAAATAATAACTTTAGAGTTTCAAAAAATGAAATATGCTAAAACAAAAGTTCTAGAAAAGGCAACATTTATAGAGCATAAAATAACTCATAAATTAATTATAACTCATAATTATATATCTATAATTATATAAATTATGAGCAATTATTATTTATAATGGATTATAATTTCAGATAATATAACTGATTATAATTGTGAATTATGATTTAAAATTTGGATTTCCACAGAATAGAAAGTACAATTCAGAAGGTATCTTAGAAAATACATCAAAGATACATTTAAAAATAAGAAGAAAATAATGAATCAGTAGAGGAAGCCTTATATTTAAATAATAATTAAAAAACAGTTGAATTTTGTGCTTGCTTGCTTGTTTGTTTATGGGCCACACCCAGTGATGCTCAGGGGCTATTCCTAGCTTATTCCTAGTGTTCAGAACTAGATCCTGGCTCGAGGGAACCATATGGGACGCTGGGAGATTGAACTTCGGTCTGTCCTAGGTCAGCCTCCTGCAAAGCTAATGCCCTACTATTGTGCCACTTTTCCAGCCCCTAACAACCAGTTGAATTTTTAAACATATCACCAAAAAAAGCCATATCAGAGGAGGGGAAATAAAATTCCAAAAATAAAAAGTTCATAAAAGCCCCTCAAAATACCTAACACACAAATAAAATGTAATGCATATTGAGATAGATTTATTTGAAAGTTCAGGGTAATTAAAAATGTGATACTAGCAATAATAGCAAGAAATTCCAAAGAATTAATTTCAGAAGGACCTTTAAGTAGGGGGAAATGAAATAGAATAAAAGTATTATTTACTTCTATAAAAAATGATTTCCAAACTAGTCCTTGTCATCCTTTGTTTACATATAATATTCAAATGAAGATTATGTATAAAAGCTTTCCAAATATGTCTTACAAGTTGATATTCAAAATAATTCTTTGCTTCTATGATATATCCAACAGATGAATGAATTTAAAAAGATAAGGAGTTGGGTGACAGAAACCAGGAGATGTAATGCAAAGGAACTGTGAAGGAAATCCCTGAAACTATGGTAAATGTTTATCGTGAAAATATAGAGACAGAAAAAAAAATGAGATAAAATATCACAAGACTAGAATTCCAATGGGAACCATTGGAATAGTAATTACTGTGAGATGAGGAAAGTCTGAATTGAAATTGCTAGGGGAAGAATTCCAGTGGGGGGAAAATGGCAGAGATGACAGTTGCTACAGAAGCTACAGTGAGGAAGACCATGAAGACTCTGAGAGCACTTGTCCCTGTACTAATCTAAGCATGAAATTCTAAAACCCCCAAGTGGGGCACCAGATTTCTGAAGATGAATCAGAAAAAAAAAAAAAGACCCATGTGGCATGAATGGATGTCATCTGGTCAAACCCAACTGACAAAAGTCAGAAATCTAAAGAAGCTCGACATAAAACTGATAGCAAAGTGAATTTGTGATACATGGGAAGAGATTCCTGAGGAAATGGTACAAAGTGCCTTCAAGAAAAGTAGCATTAGAAATGCCATGGGTGACAGTGAAGACTGCTTTGTATGAGTCTGACAGCAGTTATGTTATCTGCAAACTCAGTGATGATGACAATGCCTATGCTGATACCCTCACATCAGATACAGCTGAAACTGTTTGGATACAGATGAGGAGGAGGAAGAATCCAGTTTTGAAGGATTTTAACCTTTGTGATTTAGCTTCATTATCTGTTAAGTTATCGTTTTCTGAACTTCATTTAAAGTTTTAAAGTTATTGTTGCTAGTTTATAGTTTTACTTTAGCAATAAACATTGAGAAACATTTAACCTACTAATTCCTCAATTATTGTAATTGTTCTGGGTATATATTTTTATTTTTAAAATTTACCAGTGATTGCTGCATTTCCACCTTGGCTTATACTCAAGTCACTAAATTTCCCAGTCTTTAGGGTAAAATTAAGGGTGTGAGTTTATACTGAGGTTGGCTTATATTTGAGTATATAGGTAATTCTAACTCAATATTAAAAATTATCTAAAATAGTAAAAGTATGGTATCCAACTATTTTGTTACTCTAATTGTTGTGTTGTATATATGCATTTGATTGATTACCTATAAATAAAGCAGATGAAACAAATATACAGCAATTCAAAGATAGAAATTGTAAATCTGAATTAGAAAAATAGTTATAACTATTAGTTATATAAATTAATAGTTTGTTCACAAAAAATCCTCTTTAAGTATAGACACAAAAAATAAAAATGATGGCTAAATCAATGAACTGATATAGAATATGCCAGTAGAATTTTTAAAAACAAGAATAGTTATAATGCTTCAGAATTCAAAGCAAGAAAAATTAACAGGGATTAAAAAGGATATTATTGGCTAAAGTTTAATCTTGAATGAGCTAACAGAACTTACAATTTTTCTAGGCAGTAGAAAATAATGATTTACATATTAAAGTACATATGCACTATCATTTATGGACAAATATCCTACAAATTTCTACATTAACATTACATTTGCTTTAAGAGCTTGACCATTTAGATAACTTCACTCTAAAATAAAAAACATTGCAAAATTCTTGAATACTTAAATGAAGGTAAAAGTCTTTAACTTATTGTAAACACTTTAAATGGTTATGCATATTGTTAGCTTCATCTGTATTTAAATAAGCAGGAATACATACTTTTGCATTATAATTGCATACATTTCAAGAATAAAATCATTCTAAATAGCTAAAAAGACATATTTGACTTGGCCTCTTAATAGATTTGTACCTCAAATGACTTTAGGATCCAGAAACAGAATTTAAAGCTCTTGATAAATATACTTTTCTGATTCAGTTTTTCTACATGTTAAAAAAATAAGAAGAAATCTATCAAAGTAATTTTCAACTCCAAATGATTGAATGATTCATATAAAAGTTTCAGAGTTGAGAAAGTTAAATAGTATGCATCCACTACCCAGCACATTTTATTCCCTGCTCTCCATTTGTTTACTGTTATTGTGCTTTGCTGTTATTCCTCTTCCTGAAATATTGTTTACATTCCTACTACTTCCTTATTGAATGAGCTGTTAGGTATAAAATCTACACAGAAGCATAATTTTGAAAATATCTCTTCTTTGGTCACTTTAAAAATGAGTATAGAAACTGAAATGTCAGCTTTGTTACCCTCTGTTCTCTAAAATATTTTCCTAGATCAAAGGCAATTCTGAAAAGTTAATTTATTCTATGCATGAATGAATATCATTGAAATATTTTGTATTTCTTGGTTTAGAATATATCTAATCTTTCTAAAGAATGACATGAACTTTAATACATCTAGTTCAATGAAGCAATATCAACTTGGATTTATATCTTAAATTATTAGCACTGAAGTCAATCATATTGATTAGAACATGAAATATATGTCTATTGTATTCCATCTAAATTTTCTCTCTCCAGGGCATTTGTAGATGATAATGTTAGTGAAAACTGAAACATGTAACAATGAATATAGCTTGAAAGAAAATAATGATAGCTTATCAATCAAATTATACACATAAATTCTAAGGTAAAGCTGAATGAATTTTGGATTGCCAATAGCAGGGAAATTATGTCATGATACAGAAAACTACTCAATCATACAATTTCACATAATGTTGTGAAATAACACTATTGTTTTGCTTCTCAGTTCTAATACTATATATTTGTTAATTTCTTTTCAATTTTAAAGCATGCACATCTTTAAAATATATTCATATTTGATGTTTACAAGACATATGAAAGTAAAATGATTTTACTTAAAATTTGATTATAATTTATAAAAGCTTAGACAATGAACATTTTTTTGAGAAGAGGTGTCCACACCAGATGACGCTCAAGAGTTAGTCCTGGCTCTGTGCTCAGAAATCACTCCTGGCAGGCTCAGGGGATATGAGATGCCAGAATTTAAATCACCGTCCATCCTGGAACAGCTGCAATTAAACCTAAACCCTACCTCTGTGCTATTTCTTCAGCCCCTAGAAAATGAAATTTATATACAAAATTTAAACATAATTTTGAACAATATACTGTTTATTTATAGTAAATAAATGAATTATAATAAATTCCTTTACTGTAAATAAAACAATACATACAACAATGAATAATTGATATATAGTTTATATAATATATAATAAAATATGTTCATTCAATAATACTTTCTAAGATACTAATTTTTCATTTAATTTTATATATTTTATTTCTATAATCAATAATTGTCTTATTAAATATATAAGAATATAAAAGAATATTGTAGTAAAGCAAGCATGCAAATTGAAGGTTTGGGAAAACCACTTATGAATAAATGAAACAAAAGAATGGTATGGGGGCTGGAGAGTTATCATGTAGGTAAGGCATTTGCTTTGCATGCACAAGGACAGTGGTTGAATCCTGGCATCCCATATGGTACTGAGCCTGCCAGGATTTCTGAGTGTAGAGCCAGGAGTAACCCGTGAGTGCCGCCTGCTGTGACCTAAAAGCTAAATAAACAAACAAATAAATAAAATACAAAAGAATGATATGGAAAGAAAGAATAAGTAGAATACAAATTATGGGGCCCAGAGAGATAGCACAGCGGTAAGGCATTTGCCTTGCATGCAGAAGGACAATGGTTTGAATCCCGGCATCCCACATGTTCTGTCAAGCCTGCCAGGAGCAATTTCTGAGCGTAGAGCCAGATGAACCCCTGAGTGCTGCTGGGTGTGACCAAAAACCAAAAAAAAAAAAAAAAAGGACAAATCATATTGATCCTTAACAAAGGCCAATAAAATAGATAACTTTTTCCTTAAAAAAATCATAACAAAAATTATAATCAATAAAATATAGTTTTATGTTTTTAGAAGTAATTTTTGGTTTCTTTTCAATTTTTTTCTTTTTATTGATACATATTTTTTTAAAGATGCTATTATATAATTTTGTTTAGGCTACTTTATACAGTTAATATTTTTTGGGGGGGGGTTTTGGGTCACACCCGGCAGTGCTCAGGGGGGTTACTCCTGGCTCCATGCTCAGAAATTGCTCCTGGCAGGCACAGGGGACCAATTGGGCACTGAGATTCCAACTGATGACCTTTTGCATGAAAGGCAAACGCCTTACCTCCATGCTATCTCCCGGGCCCCACAGTTAATATTTTTGTTTTAAATATTTTGATTTTCTTTTGGAGAATTAACAGAATAAGTCTGCAAAGTAAAGATGAATAGGAATTTGTGATTTCAGTTAAAAGATTATTTCTAGAAGAAAATCATGGAAATGAAAAAATTTTGCTGATAATTCAGAAAAAAGGGGTGAAGGTAGTTAGAGTTAGAATAATGATGATCTCAAAACTCAAGGGAGCACTTAAAAACAAAACAAATGTAGGAACATAAATAAAATTATTTAGGACAGAAACATCAATAGAACAGATGCAATTTATCTTCTTGATAGATTCATGGGAAGCTTAATGTGGTACATGTGAATAGAACAGTACAAGGTACAATTTATAACTTAATTCTATGACACTGTCAAGTTGCAAATAAAGTATTTGCAGTTAGCCATGAAGAAACAAAGCATGCAACTGATAAAAAGAGTTCTAGATAAATGCTTAGGTACATTGACAATCTTCACAGCATTTGTTAAGAGAAATGCAGAATCCCTCTGAGTCTGGTTAGATTCATCATATTCATTTCTACTAGCTTAGTTAATACTTAATAAGGTTACAAACCCAATACCTTGCTTGTCATAAACATACTGTTCTCCATTTTAATAATCCATCAAGAATTAAAAATAAGGGGCCAGACGGTGGCGCTGGAGGTAAGGTGCCTGCCTTTCCTGCGCTAGCCTAGGACAGACCATGGTTCGATCCCCCGGTTTCTCATATGGTCCCCCATGCCAGGAGTGACTTCTGAGCACATAGCCAGGAGTAACCCCTGAGCGTCACCAGGTGTGGCCCAAGAAACCAAAAAAAAAAAAAAAAAAGAATTAAAAATAAACAATATCATTAGACACATCACTGACTATATCCTATATTCAATAATCTTGTCAATTGTTTACAGTATAATTCTGTACTTTTTTGTATTTATCTGATAATTAAAATAACAATTTGTTATTACATTAATATGAAAAATTTAGTCTATATCTGATATTTCACATTATAAAATGAAGACTGCACTAGTACTTTACTCCTAGTTTTAACAAGTATAGTGTGTTGTTTTCATTTTTAATGTTTATTTACATAAATACAACCAAATAGATATTTTACTACTCTTAAAGTAGTCTAAGGGTTAATATAAGTATTCTTGGAAAAAATTTCACTTTGAGCCCTACAATGAAATCCTCTCTGCTTAAAATTTTGTAATACCCATTATTATATTTATTTGGTTTGCTGAAAAAAAAAGACGCCAAGGAAAATTCATATCTCTAAGTACTACAAAAACAATGAACTTGTCTAAAATGTACCAAACATATCAATTTTAAAAATAAACACATTCTCATCTCTAAAATGTCAGAAGTCAGTTTGAGAACTTTCCTACCCTTATTTTCTCAAATAATTAAATTATTTGTAAATTAGATGCACAGTTAAAAATAATCTATTTGTCAGAAACTACTCAACTGAAAGACAAAACCATTTGTATTCATAAAATAAAATTCTTCTTGAAAGTAAACCCATGTTATAATAATTCCTGTTCTGAAAGTAAGGCAAAGAGTTAAGTTAGTGTTTTAAGGTTTTCAAATGACAAGTATATTGTAGAGCTCCAAAACAGGGTTCGGGGACGACAATGAAGCCAACAATACAATGAAGAAACAATTCTCTAATAAAACAAAGCGTACATGTTTTTATAATTTCTGTTAGAAACCTTTCCTCATTTTCACAGTGAACTTCCAATTGCTAACATCAATCACGATTGAGTCTATTTAAAGAAGATACAAACAAAAGCTCCTGTGATGTGTGTTCCTTCCTCAGAAGTATTTGGCATAATAAGAGACTGTAAGATCCATTGAATCGGTCTTACTTATTATTTTTAATAAGCAGATATAACTGCTCATGTTTCTTTGGTGATGTCTTCAGTTTTATTTAGAATTCATAAAGATTCATGAAAAATATAAGACTGATAGTATTATTTAAAGAGCATAAGGAAAAAATAGAAAGTGAGAGCATTATTGCACTGATAAATAACTGTAAGAAGCCATGATATATGGACTCTGGGCTGTCCTGCTGTGATATTCTGGTATACTTTCCTAATAGATGCAGGTAAGTACAGACCTCAGTAGTTCCAATCTAGGACTTCCTCCTCATTGGGGTATTTTTGAGAAGAAAACTTTGAAATCTCTAGACAATGTTAAGTAATTGTATCAGGCTAAAATTAGGTAATGCCCAAAATCTGGTGCTATAAGATGGCAAATACACAGAAAATCTAATGCTCAACTGTGACATTCAGGTTCAGGTGACATATTGACTCTTATAATATTAATATATTTATTTTTATAAGAATTAAAACAATTATAATAATGATTGTTTATTTAATAAAAAAGAGTGTTTTATTTGGAAATGAGTGAATAAAACATCTCAGGGAAATTAAAATCATTTTTAGGTCTACCCATTACATTAGGTATATATATGGGTAATGGGTAGACCTAAAAATGATTTTAGGTATATATATATATATACATACACACATATATATATATGTTATTTAGTTCCCAGGAGGTTTAGGTTGATTGAAAATTATACACTAAATGAGTATATTCTATAAGATCTCTATGTTTGTTGTATTAATTTTATTTATGTTCTTTACATTTGTTTTTTTTTTCTGTGTCCCTTTGATTTTTGAGATCATAATTAATCCTAAATACTCTTTCTCTTTTATTCTGAATTATCAGAAAAACCATTTTTATTGCCATGATTTTCTTCTCAAAACAAATGATCTTATAACTAAAATCATAAATTCCTATTAATTTTACTTTTCAGAGTTATTCTTTTAATTCTCCAACAGCAAATTAAAATATTTAATAACATGAATATTAACTGTGTAAAGTATCCTAAACAAATAATATAATAGCAACTTTAAATAAAATAGATATGAAAATAAAGAAATAAAAACTAGTTATTTATTAATAATAAACATGTCATATTATAAACTTAAAAATTAATAGTATATAAGTAATAAATGTCATTAAGCACAGATCCAATATAACTGAAAGTTATAACTCTACAAAAAGTCTAATAATTCAAAATTCTTGGCATTAATCCTATCACTTCTCAAACCTAGATTGAACCACTCAACATCTGAACAGTTTTCCAAAGACTGTATTTCAAATAATCATCATAGCATAAACAACCACATTGACTGTACAAAGAACAATACATCTGAGTACAATGTACAAAAATTTTGGCTTTTACAAAGTTCTAAGTAACCAACATAGAAAGAAAGAGTAGTCATAGATCAAATTTATCGAATTTATCAAATAAATCAAAATTAAGGACTTAAATAAAACAGAGTGATAGTCAATCAAATTAGCAAACAGACAAGGGCAGTAATTGCAGATGCCTTTACATGCATTATTTTAAAACACAATAGACCACAATGATGTGAGTGATACACCCAAAAAAATGGTTCTATATAACTGCAAAATATAAAATAAATTCAGTGTTGATGTTCAAAGTGTTGGCTGCTGGCAATTTTGATACCTTTTAAGCCCTCTTGTACAACTTGAGCAAGAGAATTCAAACCCCAACTCTATTGTTGTCATGTTGAATAATTCTTGACTAAATCAAATTGTCTTGCTGGGCCTCTGGTCCTTCTAAAGATTTAAATGACTTAATGAGTTATAATGAGACAAGAGGTAGAGGAAATATGTTTAGAATCAGGCCTAAAAAGTACTAAATTGATGCAGTGAATTCTCCAAACTCACACCACAAAGACTGTCATACATCACAAAGAACAAGAACAATCAGTACTGATGGGGATGTGGGGAGAAAGAAACTCTCATTCAATGGTGGTGGGAGTGCCGTCTAGTTCAGCCTTTATGGAAAACAATATGGAGATTCATCAAAAAACTAGAAATTGTTGTTATGTCTTCTCAATGCTAAGGGAAGTAAGTCTCTTTTGAGTAGGTCGATGTCAGAGTAGTGGTAGTCTTCCCTGGTAGAGGATTGCTTCCAGGTGATGTGATAGACAATGTTGGATGTTTCGTAGGTGGCTTCCCTAGTTCAGGGGTGAAAGGACATCCCATATGGTCCCCCAAGCCTGCCAGGAGTGATTTCTGAGTGCAGACTTAGGAATAATCCCTGAGCGTCACTGGGCGTGACCAAAAATCCAAAAATAAATAAAATAACAATGCTGACAGAGGCCCAGCCTGACTTCAATGTAGGATATACAGATTCCAGGATCTGTTGCCAACAACAGAGACTGTTTGAAAAATAAAACTACTGACACATAGACAAGGACTTGGATTAGACAAACTATTCTGTTGGAACCTAGAGCTGGTCTTATGCCAGGAAACTTCAGGGGTAGGGTCTCCTTGTATTTATGGCAAGGCTTTTCCTTTCCACGTCACCCATATTTTGGTGGGCCTATGCAAACACTAACTGCCACTCTAACACCATTTTTACTTTGCTCCTTTGACTCTAAACCTTTAATAAAAAAAAAAAACCCTACTTAAACTTTTGAGGTTAACATAAACTAATACACATATGCATGGAAATGTAAAAAATACTATGCCTTCAATGTTTCAGAAGTTACCCAAATATCATGGCTTTAAATTGCTTTTGTGTGCCACTAAGAAATGTTATAATGTATATCTGGAGATTTGAGGGGCAAAGTAATTGTACATGGGTTCTGTTTTATTTCTTCTTAATGTTCCTTGACTTTATGTTCTTCTGAGAACTCTGTTTATTGGTGATTGTCCTTCCACGATAACTTCTCCTTGTCCTCTTTCTTTGCATCATTGTTCCCATAATTAAAATAAATAAATAAATAAATGAATTTAAAAAGACTAGAAATTGAGCTCCCATATGATCCAGATATACTATTTATAGGGATATACTCTAGGAACACAAAATCACAATGTAAATATGCCTTTTGTACATCGATATTCATTGCAGCACTATGTATAATAACCAGACTCTGTAAACAACCCAGATGCCCTTCAACAGATAAATGGCTAAAGAAACTGTGGTACATATACACATAGAATATTATGCAGCTGTCAGGAGAAATGAAGTCATTAAATTTTCCTATACATGGATGGACATGGAAACTATTATGCTAAGTGAAATAAATTGAAGAAGAGAGATAGACACAGAGTAGTCTTACTCACCTATGGGTTTCGAGGGGAAAAACATTATTGTAATAAAACACAGAGATAATAGTGATAAGAGCTGGAAGAACTTGCCCACAATATGAAGCTTACCACAAAGAGTGATCAGTTCAGTTAGAGAAATAATTATATTATCAACTATCAAGACACTGTTAGTGAATGAGATAAATAGAATGCATATCTCAAATACAGGCAGGGTGGAGATGGGAAGCATTGGTGATGGGAAAGTTGCACTGGTAAAAAGGGTTGTTCTTTTTAAAAGTGAAACCCAAGTTCAAACATGTTTGTGATCATGGTGTTTAAATAAAGATATTATTTTTAAAAATAAATGAAGGTTTTGGTAAACCATTTTTTCAAATAAATGAATAAAAATTACTGCTTAATTAAAAAAATATCTTTCTCTTCTATTGACAAGTTTTCTGTTAGGTAAGGCAATCTCAATATCACCTATGCTCTTCCCAACAATGAGAGAAAGAAAGAAAGAAAGAAAGAAAGAAAGAAAGAAAGAAAGAAAGAAAGAAAGAAAGAAAGAAAGAAAGAAAGAAAGAAAGAAAGAAAGAAAGAAAGAAAGAAAGAAAGAAAGAAAGAAAGAAAGAAAGAAAGAAAGAAAGAAAGAAAGAAAGAAAGAAAGAAAGAAAGAAAGAAAGAAAGAAAGAAAGAAAGAA
>PVKC010001572.1:0-34615 GCA_004027635.1 Crocidura indochinensis | reverse complement strand
CAGTGTGAATGGCTAGACTGCAATCTCCTAGTAAATTCAGATTTTCTAATATACATATATTATCTATAAAGTTCTGAGATCTTTTTTATCTCAAATATATATCTATTTTACATTGTGATATAAAAGATATAGTTACATAAAATATTTAAATAATTTACTTTTGAATTTATTTTTTATAGATATGAATAACTGAGGGCTAATGCTAAAAGTTAAAAACCAAGAGTTTTTAGAATTCTTTGATTAGTTTAAAAATAATGAATTTATTTGTCCCAAAAATGATGTTTGTGCTCTTACCAATCTGTGGAGTATTAGTGTAACTTCACATAATTGCGCAATTTACAAGATTTTTAAAAATGATTGGCATTGGAGATGATGGCTACTTTCCTAAAAATATGTCAGTATTCTACTATCTGCTAAAAATATAACACTATAAAATATTTTTTCTTATTGTATTTAATAATGTCTATCAAGATGTTAAGAATATCAAGAAGATTACTTATAACTGGAATTATAAGTATTTTGCAGTATTGATATTAAAATTGTAAAGGATGATGCTAAATCCTATTTGTCAGCATTACCATTATGACAATTACAGATCTTAAATCAACTGGATGGTATGGCAAAAGATTTTTATCTAGTTAAGTTAAAGTATGCTAAGAAAACATAAAAACACTCTCAATGATGATAGAATTGAAACTAAAATCAATGAGAAGTGCAAGCAACACAGGCAGTTCCTGATAATGAATTAGAGAACAATGACTGCAAATTAACTGCTAAGCAGTAATCTTCTGTCCTATATTCACAATTTTTCAAAATTGTTTTCTCTTCCTTCTTCCAATTCCCCTTTTTTCTTCCTTTCCTCCTTCCTTCCTACCCCTCTCCATTCTTCCTTCACTCTTTCTCTGTCTCTCTGTCTCTGTGTGTGTCTCTTTCTTTTCTCATCTTGTGTCAGAAATCAAATCAGTGCCTTATATACATGAAGTCTGACCTCTACCACTGAGACACATTACTATACCCATTCTACTTCTCAAATTCATTTTTCCCAAAATATGACCTATAATTTAGCTCCTCCAAATGAACTTATAAGAGTCAAAAGTATTTATTAAAGAAAATATTGTTTCTTCTAGCAAGAATGAGTAATTTCTTAACCTAGTTTTGTTTTGTGCATTACATAATAAAGCCACAAGTCACTGTTTCCTTAATTGTTCTCTACAATAAAGTTGGCAAAAAATGTGGTTACCATTAATTGCAAAGAAGTACTTTGAAGTCGGGTATTTAACAATTGTGACAGGTTTCATGTAAGGAAATGTTTGTGCTTTCAAGATTTTATGAACTTCTTCAAAAGAAGACAAAAGTGCTGAAATAGAATTTTTATTTTTAATCCTATTTTACTGCAAGAAGAAAGCTATGTTTTTCCTTTAAATCAAAGCTGCCAGTTAAATATTGACAGACCAGTGTTATAATGTTGTCATCATCATTTGAATGAAATGAGCTGGAAACTTCTCAGGAAGATTCATTTACTTAGCTAGAGTCACTCAGTTTCATTGTAAGGATGAAATGGGTTCTGAGTTTTCTCCTGGTGATATATGGTAGTATCTCTACATGCCTCCAAGAACTTCAGTTACCCAAAATATAATTTTTCTATTTAGAAAGGAGCTTCTAATTTATTATTGGCTGCAGATTATTATACATTGAAGACTGAATGGCAAACACAGGAACCTGAACTAATTCGAGACACACCAAGTATTTTAAATCCAAACAACATAAATCTTCAAAATGTTTCTATTGAAAAGTTCAATGTTTAAAGGTGCTTTTAGCTTTCAATCATCGGAACTCCAAGAAAAACTTACCCCTTAAGATAAAATTTTATCTCTACAGTCTCTTAAAATGTGAGTTTACTGCTTATTCACTTGACTTTCATGGCCAGAATATTTTGATTTTTGCCCTTAACCCATCCCTCACTCCAGATGGCATCATATTTTTTCAATATTCTTGATTCCTAGAGCTAACACGTTATTTTCTTTTGATTTCAATTGTAATTTTCCCTCCAGCTGTTTCTTCCTCATCTCATTCCTCCTCAATAACTACTCTGCTATATGTCCATGCAGTATCATATATTCATATTTTCTGGCCTTAATCATTTTCTATTTGATTTCAGCTCACCTGTGCTCACCACTGGGAGCCAAAGCAGAACAGGGTTGGGTGAAAAATTCTTGCATCAGTGAGCATGGCATGGGATAATGGGTCCCAGCCATCTGCCAGGTAGGATTATTCTTAAACTATAACTTTAGGGCTTTAAGCATCGAGCGGCTGCAGTTGCATTAGCAAATCTCATAGAAAGAATATAAATTAAAATTATAAATTCACAGTACCTTCTATATTTCTAGGAAGTAATCTACCCACTGACAAGAACTAGAAATCTCTAGAGAAGTTTTAATAAATTTAGTTCAGCAAGATTCATATTACTGATATAATCAATGGTTGACTACTTCCTTTAAAATACACCTTTTCTTACCACTGATGTTGAATTGTAAAACCATTCAATTGAAAACCACTGATGCTTTATTGTAAAGTTATTAAAACTCTAGGAACATTTCTGACATTTAAACCGGTATCTATAAAACCATGGTATGCACCCCTAGTTAACCCATCCCCAAGAAATCCATACTAGAGAAAAAAGAGAAATAAATCCTGGCTAAAAAGTAGCTGTTAAGTTAAACTTCTGCTTTTCCAAGGATAATAATATACAAGTCTAAGAAACAACCATCCACTTCACAAATCAGACAGCAGTTGATGAGGCTACTTTAAAAACCAACTTGGCACTCTTGGCCTAGGTAGGGACTCATATCAGTCACTCATATCAGTACTTCTATTCAGCAGAAGTCTACAAGTGCAATAGGTTCTTAGATCATATAATTATATCAAGTAAAATGGGAGTTTTCATTCATGGATATTTTCAATAAGTGACAGAAAATGAAAAAGTAGAAGGACCTCGTAAATAATAGATAAATATAAATAGTAATTTCATAACCTAAAATATATTGCTAGGAGAATTCAAGGACAATTTCATTTTGATCTTGTATTATTTTATTTAGACATGTAGACACAACAATCAAAACCAGAAAATGTAAATTTTATGAGATTTAAATTATATTAAAATTAGTTGCTGAGGGCAGGAACAACAGTGCTGTGGATAGGGTTCTTGTTTTGCCAGTAGCCAACCAACCTGGTTTTAATTCCAAACATCCCATACAGTTCCCAAGTTCCACCAGGAATAATTCATAAGTGCAGAGCCAGGAATAATGACTAAGTAGCATCAAGTTTGGCTCCTAAATAAATAAATAAATAAATAAATAAAATTCTTTACTGAAAATAGTCTATATGCAGGCGTGCATTCTAGGGCAAAATAGGACAACTATCCCACTAAATGGCATTTATTTCTAGGTAAAAACAAACAAACAAGAAAACAAAACAGAGGACCTCTTGTGAAAAAACTGAGCACAAATCTAGGATTATTAATTTCAGTATGCATATTGGCCCTTCCCAGGAAAATAAAGTGTCCTCTTCACTTACAAACAAACATATTCCAAGCTCCTCTAATATGCCAAAGATTATAAGTGACACCATCCTTTAGATGAGAAAGTTTAAAGTGGAGTCAATCATCATTCACAGAAGCAGAGAACTCTATTGCAGAATTATATATATTAACATTGATTTAGACTAAGTGTAACTCAAAAAGAAAATGGTTTTCACACATGAGAAAAAAGAGTAGAATAAAAGTACCTATGATTTAATATTTTTTTCACAAAAATAGGACATTGAGGACCAGAGAGGTGTAGTATAGAGGTTAAGGCTTTTTCTTTTATGGGGTCAATATTAATTTCAATTCCTGGCATCACATATGATACCAAGTACCTTCAGAAGTCACAATTGAGCACAGGGCTAGGGACAGTCGATGGAAACTACCAAATATGCTTAGCTACTACAAATAACCCCTCCAAAAAATAACCATAAAGCAACATAAGGAATTGAGATTCATGTCACAGGATGTATATAAAGTGCTAGAGGTAAAAGTGAGGCATTAAGCATATATTTACTTTTTTATTATAGCTTTGTTTTATTTGCAGACCTAGTGGTTTTCAAACTTAATCATCTTTGTGCTTAAAGATAAATCCTAGAAGGCTCCAGAAATCAATGGGATGCGGGGGGGGGGGGTCTCAGAAAAACATCCCTTGGTCAGCAGGTGTAAGGCAAGCATCTACATATTCTACCTGTATTATTATTATTATTATTATTATATTATGTATTATTACTCTAACCTCCAGTAACATTTTTGCTGTAACACAAAATCCAGGTTTTCACAACAATATCATAATAGCAAATGTCAGTAGGATAACACACTGTCAAAAAGACCAAAGTAATATTTTTCTTTCTTATAATTGAGTCAGTCAATAAATTGATATTTAGTAAACCAAGATGAAACAGTATTATCTGAAATTATCACTTCAAAAACTTATAAATAATTAAAAGAGACCCTCTTAACTCTGATTCCAGTGTTCACATACAGGTGAGATCAAATCTCCTTTGCTTCATAATACTTGAAGTAATTTTCTAAAATTTAAAAGATGTCCTTGGGGAATGTTCCTTTGACTTAGAGCATGTGTCTTGACATTGTGAGGCTGCAAATGTTGCCATTGAATCCTCATCAGTGTTGACTGAATGCCTGGAAACTCTGTTGTGTGTGATCTTCAATGCCATCTACAATTTCCATTGAGATGTATATATGTGTCTGTGTGAGCATATGTGTGAGTGTTGATGTGCATGCATGCACCTATGAATGAACACCACAACACAAGACTGCTATTCCCAGCAAGTGTTGCAATTACCAGAGTAAACCAGAGGTGAGCACAGCAGCTAAGTATGTAAGAACTGTTTCCTGTTGAGTGAGCCCTGCTGATTACCACTGCTAAAAATGTGCCTCACTGCAGAGCTAGGCCTGTGTGTAATCCCTGGTCAGCTCAACAGCTAGTGAAACAGGAACAAAAGGAAGAAAAGAAATAAAGAAAACATGAAAAGTTTTTAATTATAAAAAACTTAAGATGATATTTTAATGATGCAGTTAGCATCCCACTTACCTAGGAATAAACTCATATTTCTGAATCCAGCCAATTATTCTGTTCCTCATACAAACACACTATGATAACTATTCAATACACACATCTTCAAAGTGATTATTTTTGCTCCTGGAAGAATATCAAACCTTCTGTCCTTGGTGGACATAAGCAAATTCATTCACTTGGACAAGACATCATGTTTGCTTTTTAACAGATAAACACAGAGAATTTAGAAAAGCCTAATTTATGGTTATCCTACTCATCATGTAGTCAGTGATAAAGCTACATTTTTAGAACTTGCTTTTGTTACAATTTTAATTATCAGAGTCTTCAGACATATTTCCCAACTCTTGTTTTTTCTTTGCTTCTCAATCTTCCCCCCACCCCTAGCAAAGTTATTAAGTTTCTTAAATGCCTGATGATCTGAAATTGCCCAGGAGAGCTACAGTATCTTTTATTCTTTTTTAATTAGACATTCACAAAGTGCAGTACACTATATTTTCATAGCCTCCCCCTTTTGTTTCGGGGGGTGTTGGTGGGTATTGTTTTGCAGACTGGCCCAGAGACTACATATATTGTGTAATGCTATTGATTGTGCTGGCTATTAATGCTTGGACTCGACACTTCCTGTCGAAGAGATTCCCTGATGAATACTGGCTCTATTATCTAGGATAGCATAACATGACTCACTGCCTTCTGTCTGCCCTATTGAATTCCAGCTCTGTCTCAGAATCAGCTTACTTGCTATCCTCAAATTCTCTCATGATTCTTCTCTTCCCCTATCTCCATTAGTTTTGAGCAACAATGTGGGTACAAGAGTAATAGACAACAATCCTTCTTAAAGGCTAATAAAATTTACTACCTTGTCTATCAGTCTTTAAATCTGAGGAAAGGATAAATATTAAAGCAATCAACATAACCAAATAATCAGTGTCATGTGAGACTGAGGAACATTTAATTTGTTTATAAAATCATTTTTTTTCATTTTGCAAACCTATGAAACTGACATTTATAGGGCCTCAAAATCCTTAAAGAATATATTGAGATGTATTTGACTTCTATTGTGTTTAAATTTATTACTTTGACAACAAAATTATCAAGTGGGATTTCAGGCTTTACTTATACATGTACAACTTTTTATCAATTTACTTATCTGATCATGGACAGAGAAGTTAATGATACTAAAATAATGATAATAATAAGAGTGAGTAGACCCACGGATGAAGTTACATGAAGTAAAATACAAACAGCTTGAGTCTTGTGTAAATGCTGTAGGTGAGCAGTAGTAAATAACAAATAAGCCCTTACTATTTCCTAAGCCTTAGTTATCTCATATGTAAACATACTTAACATTTGCAAAGTCAATCCCTTATGCAGATTGGATCCATGATTATACTACATTTTACAATCAAATTATCAGGCTGAGTATATATTTCATCAATACCTGCATATGAAAGCCCCTAGTTCAACTCTGTCAACACCAAAAAATAAATTAAAAACAAGATTCAAATCAAACTGTTGACAATTATTTAAATTTGAATATATTTTTAAGGTTTTTTATTTGGGGGGGGTTGGGTCACAACTGGCAGTGCTCAGAGGTTACTCCTGGTTCTATACTCAGAAATCGCTCCTGGCAGGCTCAGGGGACCATATGGGATGCCGGGATTCAAACAACCAACATTCTGCATGCAAGACAAACACCCTGCCATCATGCTATCTCTCCAGCCCCTTAAATTTAAATATCTCATGACACTTGATAATCATAGAAAAAAATCTCATGTCAATGTTACCCTTCTTCTTTTAATGTCTTTAATCAACTCTCTCCAAGTCTCTTTTTTAAAAACTCTCTAGAAATCCTTTCAAACTCAATATTTACTGTATCTAATCTCATTCTTCATTTTCCTATCCTTTAGTTATTTAAAAAATTTAAAAATATTATGAAATTTTTAAAAAATTTAAAATTCAGTGAGAATGCTGATCTCACAGGCCTAGGACATTCAACAGTAAATGCATATTTTTTATTACCAAAATCTGATTTATTGATAACCTTCACAGTGTTAATATCTACACACTCTTGCATTACCTCTCTAGTCAATCAGGCAGTCTTCTTCAGAAATGCAGATTATATTATCATTGAGTCCAGAAAAAGATTTAACGAGCAAGTCCTGTAGTTACCATGATCTTGTATGCAACTTAGATATTATGTCCAATTCCTGTTGAAAAGGTTCTTTTTATCATAGTCTCATTTACTTGCTTTATTCATTCATTTATTTTTTTAATGCTCACCATTGATTTCAAGTCTAACCACTGGAAGTAGAAATAGGTCAGTAGAAAAGATATTATTTAGCCATGAATCAATCCGGATGTGGGAATCACACGATTTTCCTTCACTCTGAATGGTCTCCCATTTCTTAAAGCTATCTTAGGAAGTATAATTACAAAAGTAATTACACGTTGCAGTTACTTAAAGGAACTGCTTAAGGAGTCACATTCAGTAAATTCATTTACTTCTAGTTTTTTAATACATGATTCATATAGTATTCTAATGCCAAATATTAAGTTCCTACCCCAGTACAATACTGTAATTTCAGAGTAGTAACTAGAATTTCTTTATAGCTTTCATATGGCATTTAGGATCAAAAACAAAATTACAGAGGCCAGAAAGGTGACACTAGAGGTCTGCCTTGCAAGCACTAGCCTAGGACAGAGTGTGGTTTGATCCCCCAACGTCCCATATGGTCCCCCAAGCCAGGGGCAATTTCTGAGCACATAGCCAGGAGTAACCCTTGAGCACCAAACCAGTGTGCCCTTCCCCCCCCCAAAAAAAACCAGAATTACAGAGAATACTTAGGCATTTGAAATTGCCTGTGATATATTCAATCTGTATGACTTTGAGATCTCATTAAAATTAAAAAAGTCATTAACATTTTCTGTATAATAATTTACATTCAAAATCTGTAGCCATGGAAAAAGTTTACTACTGATATTGTACATAAAATTTAAATATAAATTATTGTAAAGCAATTTTAATATTAAAAATTCAGTAAGATCTGATCATCTTTGTAAACAATTTTATCAACTACATCTTAAAATCTTTTATATACCTCACTCTGGAAATTCTTTTGATCTTAATATTCTCCTTCTTCTCTATATAAATATATGTATATGATTTATATGTGATTATATATATCTTTGCATTTGCAGCTGTTAGAACATTATATTATTATTTCTTAACTCTCAAAATTCCTCACTAAACCAGCTGATGCTTCCTTCTCTATTCCTCTCCCTTTTATCTGCAAAAAACTTTATTTTATTTTCTTTTCTGATCTTTTTAGTATACATTTATCAAACTCATTTCAGTGAATTCCGAGTCTATCTTTATTAACAAACCTATTAATGGACAGCAAAGATATTTTTCTTAAGACAACACTAAATTCAAAAACTGCTAGTATTGTATTTAGATTACTCTTTCTACATATACACCATACAACTATTTTAGAGTTTACATGAAAAGAAATGAGTACACATAATCTATACATAGTGTATTGTTCCTTTTTCTTTCTGTGCCAGTGCCTCATATGTGTAACTCTACTTGAGTCAATTCTTCTTTTCAGATAGTTTTATGAAGAAATTCAAAATAAATAGGTGTGTATGAGTAGAATACAGTTTTTCCAAAATCTTATACTACTTGGTGTATAGCTTCCCATTTTCCAAATTTCATTCCCATCCGTACCCTGAAGCAAGAAAGGAACAAGAAAAGGAAGACGGATCAAGTTAGACAGACAAGAGATTAGTAGTTTATGTGAGGATTGAGCAGTCAGCGTGGAGAGGAATACTGTGAGGCTTAGTACGTCCGCTGCTGCGTGAGCCAAGCTGTACATTTGCCAGGTGGTGAGGAGGGCAGAGGCAGCCCCAAAGCTCCAGAACAGATGTTCCTTTCTCTTCTTCCACTCAACATTTAGAGAATCTGAGCAGGTTAGGGGCAGCCACTAGGGAGCAGCAGCAGATGGCTGCCATGCTCCAGAGGCAGACACTTGAATGGTGAGGGCTCTGGTGACAAAAACCAGCTATGTTTTATTTGCCAATAAAAAGCATTGACTTACTTGCTGCAAAAAGGCATATTCATGGAAAATTACTGTTTTTAGTTGATTTTGAATTTAGTTGTTTACTTTTATGTTATATATTTACTACAGGAGAATGATTAAATGTATATTAAGTAATATTTAAAGATTATCTCCCTCTTTTAATTTGGCTAATCATCTGAAATAAGGAAGTGAAAAATAAATGAATTCATATTCTACCTACATCTATGGAGAACCTGTTTTATGTAATGATAATAGCACTAGATTTCTATGATTCTTTTCTTTTTTTTTTCTTTTTTGGTTTTTGGGTCACACCCGGCAGTGCTCAGGGGTTACTCCTGGCTCCATGCTCAGAAATTGCTCCTGGCGGGCACGGGGGACCATATGGGGCACCAGGATTCGAACCGATGACCTTTTGCATGAAAGGCAAACGCCTTACCTCCATGCTATCTCCCGGGCCCCTCTATGATTATTTTCTTAGGTGTAATATATATGAAAAATTTTCTAAGTAAAATACACATACACATAAACATGCACAAATGTGCAGAAAACAAAATATTGGAAGCCCAGTTGTGTTGTAATGCAGGCAAATATAACAGAACCTTCTATTCAAAGAAGAGGATAGTTCCGAGTTGTATTGTGCTGACAAGCACCTTACCTACTACTCTGGAAAGGTGATATTTTAATGATCTTAAGTGAGGCGATAGTTATTATAGCTAAACTTTGCTTGGATGCTCCTAGTATGTGTCTCCATTAAGCAACAAATTTTATAGAGTTTATATGGAAAGAGCAATAGCAGCTGGTGGTCCTGAAAAATAAGTTTTTCCTGTCTGTCTTCTGGGGTATACTGAAAGTGTCCACTATTTGCCTAATGAACAAAAGCTCAGCTCTTGGTACTTGGGAGTTAATAAAGAATTAAACAAACAGGGCCCGGAGATAGCATGGAGGTAAGCCGTTTGCCTTTCATGCAAAAGGTCATCGGTTTGAATCCCGGTGCCCCATATGGTCCCCCGTGCCTCCCAGGAGCAATTTCTGAGCATGGAGCCAGGAGTAACCCCTGAGCACTGCTGGGTGTGACCCAAAAACCAAAAAAAAAAA
The DNA here is from genome assembly GCA_004027635.1 of Crocidura indochinensis. NCBI lineage: Eukaryota > Metazoa > Chordata > Mammalia > Eulipotyphla > Soricidae > Crocidura > Crocidura indochinensis. The sequence goes on along the minus strand of PVKC010001572.1, from coordinate 24,321 downwards.
AAAAAAAAAAAAAAAAAAAAAAAAAGAATTAAACCACAATTTATCTATTTAGTACTGCTATAGCCATAGTTTTAGAAATGAGAATTAAATATATGCTGAGTCGCTGTTATTCCTACCTCAATACTTCCTGAAATTATTTAAAATGAGATCAGATCATACTATTTAAATTCAATTAAATAGTTTAAGAAATACTGAGACACTATTAACATAGTAAAATTGCTTTTATAATTTAGAAAACTAAAAATAAATCTTATGACTAGGATAAGGGCAATGATTTTAAATAATCATTAAAGAAAAGAGAAGTTTATATAATACTTATTTACATAGTTAAGTATCAATGTGAAATTATAATTATATCTGAACTTCATCTTCAAGTTTCCTTATTCTTCTTAAAAATTCTGAAATTTGGGGCTGGAGTGGTGGCACAAGCTGTAGGGTGTTTGCCTTGCAAGTACTAACCTAGGACAGTCCGTGGTTCAACCCACCACCACCACCCCTGCATTCTATATGGTCCCCAAGCCAGGAGCTATTTCTGAGCACATAGCCAGGAGTACCTTTGAGCATCACCAGGTGTGACCCAAAAACAAACAAAAATCTGAAATCTTCTATTTATTCTATTCCCTATTCAAGATACACCTTTCTCCATTGTACAGAATATTCATGATCTACAATAGTTTAAAGAAACTTCCTTCCAAGGCTACTTCATCACACTATGGCCTGTGGGCCACATGCAGCCCTCCAAGGACATTTATCCAGCCCACCATGTTTTTTGCCACCACTGCCTTTCCTGCTTAGTGGCCAACTCATCCCGGGCCCACAGTGTGGATGTATGTGATGTGTGCAGTGTTCTCCAACTCTCCTCTTTCTTTCAGTCTCTCAAATCCTCCTCGCAGTCTCCAGTAGGAAGCCTTAAACTATGGTCCACCTAAAGCGGTCCACATTCCCATTTAAATATTGGTAAGTTTATTGATGTAACTTTACTTGTTCTTCATTTTTAATATTGTTTTGTTTTGTTCTGGAATTTTTAATATTGTTTTGTTTTGTTCTGGAATTTTTGTTTTTAAATAAAATATGTGCAATGTACAAAGGAATTTGTTCATATATTTTTTAAATTATAGTCTGGCACTCCAAAGGGACAGTGAACTGACCCCTATTTGCAAAGTTTTAGTTCCCCTGTTAAAACAATCTTTCTCCTAAAATTCCTTACTCCTAAACTCTCTACTTAAGAGTCATCATCTATTTAGCCTTTTCCTGGCTTTCCTTATTCAGTCATCAGCCATCTTATTAATTTTGATACTGTACCATGCATAAAAACATATATGTATTATATATATGATATATATCAGTGCCAATATGCCATATATGTTTATATATATTTAATAAATATCACAGACATACTTAATAAATTTTATCCATTTTTCCACCGTGAGTATATTTACATAAGCAACTTATTTGTAGTATTTATATCCTTTTCTGTAAAATGGTCCTTCTAAAACTGTAGCCCTGACTTGCATGACTACAATAAAGATTAAATGAGTTAGGGGGTCGGGCGGTAGCGCTGGAGGTAAGGTGCCTGCCTTGCGTGCGCTAGCTTTGGACGGACCACGGTTAGATCCCCCGGTTCCCATATGGGCCCCCAAGCCAGGAGTGACCCCTGAGCGCATAGCCAGGAGTAACCCTGGAGCGTCACCGGGTGTGGCCCAACCCCCCCCCCAAAAAAAAAGATTAAATGAGTTAATAAATGAAAAAAAAATCCAATAATCAGCATTACTGAAAGCAGGTTTCTAAGAATCTGAGTTCCACAAAATGTCTCTTGAATAAAAAGGGCTTCCAATTTAAACCAGTTCCTATTCAGGTGTAGTAACTTTAGCATTTTAAAGACTCTGCAAAGCCTGTGGGGAAACCAAAATAAAAATAATTAATGTCCTAATATTTCCACCACCTTTTTTTTTTAACTGGCAGTCATTTCTGGGCATATATAGATATTTTAAAACCAATCTGAGGAAGGCTTTTGAGAAAATGCTGACTTAGGGAAGAACCACATTTGTCATTTAGGAGGCTATTTCGGCCAAAAAAAATTATATAAGAGACTATCTAATAATATTCAGAGTCATGACAAAAATCTCAAAAATGAACCAAATTGTCCTGTGGGAAGCGGCATCATAAGACTAATATAATGGTATTAACTTTCAAAGGCCAATTATTTCCTAACACTCTCATAAAGGATATAAAAAAGTTCTGCGTTTCATGTAATGTTCAGTAATTGCTCACCCAGTGAGTAGCAGAGGCAAAGCTTTGTATCTCTGGAGAAAAGTTTACCTTAAAAATATGTAACATTCTAATCAAGAGTGAAAAAACTCTTGGAGGGGTGTGTGGATTCAGAAAATATAACCTTATGCCGGCAATGAAGAAAGAATCAAGATGCAATTGCTATATCTGAGTTCCAAAATAACTAACCTTCAAACATATATCCTTTTACTGTATCTGCTATAACAGATCTGCAAATGGTTCAGGACTGATCATCTCCATGTCAGAAACTGAATGCAGCCCACATTTTAGATGGCACACTGGGAATTCTAAAATCATTTATTTTTCTCTTTTTATGAAAGCAAAAACAAGCTTAGCTCACATTTATTGCTCATTTGTGGCCCGTTCCTCTCTGACATGTCATTCCCTAATTCTTCACAAATACAGAATTTAGCTCTTCTTTCATCTTCATCGAAAAGTGCTTTTTGAAAAAACTAGCATTTCACAAATCACATTAGCTTCGTTTTCATTCAACTTATTGAATAGAGTAAATTTAGCCTCCTTACAGTAAGGCCCTATTTTTTTTAAAGCAAATTTATAAAAAATATAGTGCTATGAGAGAATAAAAAAGACAAATTGGTCATTTTGAAAACATTTCAATTTTCATCAAAACAATAAATAAATAAGTTAATGGCTGTTATTGCCTCTCATATTTTGTTTTATTTTGATAGACTATAAAAATCATGCTTCCTTAAAAGAAATACCCCCAATTTAAAAAAGATGGTTAGTAATGAGATGAGAAAGACATCTGTATCATTAAATACCAGTGAGGTTTACACCATAATCCTAGATCAATGACTGAAGTTGTATACTTATTATCTTTTAAATCAGTAATTAAACATACAGTAAAGCACATTTTAACTTAGCCCTCACTATTTGAAGTGTCCAATTTGAGAACAACAGAACTGGGAGAAAAGTCATGCTTCAAAAATATATACTAAATCCCCAAATTTAATTTTTACAAATATAAAAATTAGGGGCCCGGGAGATAGCATGGAGGTAGGGCATTTGCCTTTCATGCAAAAGGTCATCGGTTCGAATCCTGGTGCCCCATATGGTCCCCCGTGCCTGCCAGGAGCGATTTCTGAGCATGGAGCCAGGAGTAATCCCTGAGCACTGCCGGGTGTGACCCAAAAACCAAAAAAATAAATAAATAAATAAAATAAAAAATATTGAGGTCCTAAAAATAAAAAAAATAGAATCATCAAATATTAAATAGCAGATCTAGGGGAAAACGCAAATCCTCAAATTTATTATATTTTTTGCATTTTATCAGACTCCATGAGTCCCATCCTTATTCTACTGATCTTTTAACAATATCAAATATTGTCCTTATAACATATTTTATGAAGAACATTTATAAACATCAATAGATTTCTTTGATATACAGATTTTCAGATTGATAATTAGTTGCCCAGGTTAAGAAAATTGATTTCAGAGCTGCCATACTTAATGTATTTTCTGATTAGGAGATTTTCAAAGCTTATGTCTGTTGCATCCACACAGAATTCATTAGACTATTTTCTCTACACCGAAAGAAACTAAAATACTGTATGATGACTAATGTAACAGTTATAAGCAATCTTTCAAATGTAAAAAAAAATGTTCTGTAGGCATAAAAGTGTATGCAGGTAACAGCAAATCTGACATTTAAAAAGCAGCCAAAAGAGGCCTTTGAGTGTCAGAAGGTAAAAAAGTGCTGCAGAATTTTATCTGGATCTCATACATATACTTCTTCTCTTCTTTTGATTCTGGTTACAGTTGATTATTTGATTTGCATAGGCTTGTGCCTATATCCTCAATTCTGACTTTTGTATTGACCTTCATATTTAGCTATTATGACAGAGTTCCTGGCTTTAAGTATATAAATATGTGATCCTAAATTCTACCTTACCTCAGCATTGATAATTTAGGATCAACTTGCTTTCATATTATATAAAAACAGCAGTATTTTCATTTTCAATTTTTATTTGATTGTTCTATTAAACTGGGTATTTGGTGAACCTAACAATGTATTAGGGTGCCTTTTTTAGAATTTAATAAATGGAAAACTATCATTTTATATCCATATAGGGAAAATGTCCTTTCCCCTAAATTATGTGATGTAATAGATATCCTTTTATATAAATATATCATATTACATTGTATTATATAATTACAATACATATTATATAATATGTATTATATATGTATATAATATATTATTATATAATTATCATATAATTATAATATATTATATAATGGTATTATGTAATTATAATATATAATATAAGATATATTATATTATAATAACATATATAATATAAAATATATTATATTATATACAATATAAATATATAATAAATACCCTTTTATATCCATTTAGGGTAATGTCCTTTCCCCTAAATTATATGATTTAATAGAGTTTTCTGAATGTCATTTATTTTCTATCTCTCAATTGAAAAATCTATTTCAAGTATTATAATTTTCCAAACTTATCTCCATGGGATGCTGCAAGCCAGTTAGATCAAAAATAGTTTTCCATATATGCAGTCTCCCCCCACAACAAGGGGTTTTCTTGTGACTACAGACCCTACTCTGCTAAGAATGTGTGTTTAAAATTTTAGGGCCAGAGATATTACAATGATTAAAGCAATTACCTCATTTATACTGAGCCACGCTTAGTTTAAAACCCAGCACTAAATGTGAACCATGAAACACTGCCAGAAATGATCTCTGAACCTCTGAACACAGAGCCAGAGAAGTAAACCCTGAGCATAGCTGGGTATGACCTAAAAACAAACAAAATTGAAACATTGCAAAAATAAAAACCACATTTTCGTTTATTAAGGACTTGAAAGAGGCATATTCTGGGATTCTGATTCTGCAATTCTGATTCTGCATATGATATTAATTCAGAGGTAACTCTAATGACTGAATTTAAATCTTCTCTAAATAACTCCAACACTTAGCAGAGCAATGGCATACTAGAGAGACTTTCATGGAAGGAAAACGTGTATTCATGGATGAGTATATAGATGTATGCATAGAAAAATACATACTCTTTCCCCAGCCTATATAATTTTCCAGCATTTAAAGTCATCCAAGCAATTAAGCTCCAGTCTGAATTTCAACTGTCAAAGGATTTAATCCACTTATATTAGTAGAAGTTAACAGCTACATCTTCCAAATTTAAAAGTTATTTAATTTGTACGTGTCTAATTATACTTTTCACATAGTTACTGAAGTATACAATTGTTTTTAATGGTCTGTGAATTTTTGATACCTGGGAGTTTATCTTATTGAACATTATACTCCTTAATGATTTAGAATTTGTCGGTCAGGAAGCAACCACTGAAAAAAAATAATTGTGTAAAGTCCACTTCTTAATCAATAATCCTTGACTATTGCCTCCTATTTAGTCAATAATAAGGACTATCAGCATAACTTTCATGACATATTTAACAAATCTTTATTGAGCAACTACTCTAGGCTTGGCAAGACTGTGGTTAATATTTAATCATCTTGACATTTATTCAATGAGTCAAAAAACATAAGTTTATGAAATGTTTGGTAGCTCATAAATAGATATGTAAGTATGCCCCCAAAATAACATTTTTGTAAAGAATATACTTACATCAAATAAGAGAATATATAGGTTTGAAAATTAATCATCTTAATATAGAAGAGAAGGATAAAAACATTTTAAATTAGAACATAGAAGAAGAAAACAGTGGTTTTTAAAATTCTTTCTCATAAAATGAGTTTATGTTCTTGATTTTTAGGCAAGGAAGTTCTTCTTATAATACATGTCTTAAAGTATAAATTGTTACATGCACTTACATTACTATAAAAGAAAATATTAAAATGTAGGTATATTTGCAAATGGAAGAATGAGACAAAATTAATGAAAGAGTTCAAAGAATAAAATCAAGTAAAGGGTCAATTCTCTCGTCTCTATTTCAACTCAATTCAATGAATATTTTAACAGTACTCCTCCATGAAAATTATTAAACCTAATGACATATTTAATCAACAACCCAAGAAGACAAATGAAAATACTCAGAAATTTATTTTGCCATATATTTCAAGCACATAGAGAAACTTAGAGTATACTATGTATGTTTATATGTTACTATATCAAGGGAAGGGTATATATCTATTCAAATATCATGCTAGAAAAATAGATTTCAGGATTATAGGAAAAACAGATTTATTGGCTCAATTCTACCTAAAATTTTCCAAAAGTTTTTCATGCTCCACAATGTGTTGAAAATTTAAAACTCAAGTAATTTACATAAAAATAAATAGCTTTGTCTTATTGTAAACACTCAGGCAATATTTCATGGTGTGTATAATTGGTGTAGTTACTCCATATTGAGGACATCAAGAGAAAAAGCATAAAAATATTCACATTTATTGAGTTTATGTTGAAAAACAATTATAGATTCTCTGTAGTAGGCTGATCAAAAGGATGAAATATATAACTATCATATATATGTGTAATTATGAATAAGTGTCAGGCAATATTCCAGAATATTCTTACATAAAATTCCCTATAGTTATCTTAAGAAATCTGTAGTGGTCTTCATGCTAATGAAGAACTGAAATTCAAAGAAATAAAATAATGCTTGCATAATAATGGGTATAAAATTGAAAGTCAACTATCTTACTGAATTTGAGATCATTTATTTACCAATAGTACTAGAGTTTAATCTTTATTGTCAGTGAGTAGGTTATTTTCACTTAAAAGATTAGATAGTGGGGGGCAGAGTCATAGCTCAGCATGGTGTTTGCCTTACATGCAGTTGACCCAGGACAGACTTCAGTTCTATACCCTGCATCCCATATGGTCCCCTAAGCTAGGAGTAATTTCTGAATATATTTGGGTGTGGCCCAAAAACCAAAGATAGCATGGAGGTAAGGCGTTTGCCTTTCATGCAAAAAGATGGTAGTTCAAATTCCAGCATCCCATATGGTCCCCTGTGCCTGCCAGGGGTGATTTCTGAGCGTAGAGCCAGGAGTAATCCCTGAGCGCTGCCGGTGTGACCCAGAAACCAAAAACCAAAGGAAAAAAAAAGATTAGATAAAGAGAGGGGAAAAGATTAGATAGAGAAGCTTCATAGTTCATTATATTGTCAAAATATACTTTCCTCTATGTCTATTCTACTCAAGCCATAAATCAGGGTTCATATACTGAAATAATAGTAGATGGAAATGAAAAACTGGTGGGTGGTGTGCTTGAAAACTATACGCATGACACAATTGTGCCATGACATTTTACCAAAAAAGAATAGACTAAATTCTTGTAAATTATATGGAACTATAAAACTTCATGAATAGCTAAAGCAATCCTTGGGAAAAAGAAAATGGAAGCATCACTTTCTCATACTTGAAATTTCACTATAAGGGGGACCCGGGAGATAGAATGGAGGTAAGGCGTTTGCCTTTCATGCAAAAGGTCATCGGTTCAAATCCCGGTGCCCCATATGGTCCCCCGTGCCTGCCAGGAGCAATTTCTGAGCATGGAGCCAGGAGTAACCCCTGAGTACTGCCGGGTGTGACCCAAAAAACCAAAAAAAAAAAAAAAAAGAAATTTCACTATAAAGCAATTCATTATATAAATTATAAGTTCATTAAAACTGCATGGTATTGGAATAGGCCCTCAGATGAATGGAATACATTCAAATATTTTGATACCTCAAATATATATATGATCAAATAACCTTTTATAAATGGGTAAGAAATACAAAGTGGAGCAAAGAAAACTTCTTCGGACCTCACTTTATTATTATTATTATTATTATTATTATTATTATTATTATTCGTTTTTTGGGCTACACCCATTTGACACTCAGGGGTTACTCCTGGCTAAGCGCTCAGAAATCGCCCCTGGCTTCGGGGGACCATATGGGACGCCGGGGATGGAACCTCGGTCCTTCCTTGACTAGCGCTTGCAAAGCAGACACCTTAACTCTAGAGCCACCTCTCTGGCCCCCAGACCTTACTTTAATGCTATGCACAAAGTCAACTTAATTAAATTAAAGACCTTGATATCACACCTGAAACCATGATGTAAAGAGGAAAACATGGGTAGATTACTTCATGACATTGAAGCTAAAAACATCTTTAAGAATAAAACACTACTGTCCAAGCAAGTGGAAGCAAGATAAACAAATGGAACTACATTAAACTGAGAAGTTCCTGCATCTCAAATGAAATGGTAACTAGGATACAAAGAATACCAACAGAAAGGCAGAAACTGTTCATAAAATACCCTCTGATAAAGGATTAATGTCTAATATATAGAGAGCACTGGTAGAGCTTAGCAAGAGAAACTCATCTAACCCTATCCAAAAATGGAAAGAAGAGGTGAATGAACATTTCCTTAAGGAAGAAATTCAGAAGTCCAAAAGGCATATGAACATGTTTTCTAGATAATTAGTTATCAAGGAGATGCAAATAAAAACAACAATGATGTGTCATCTCACAACACAGACTTGCAAACATAACAAAGAACTAGAATAATCACTGCTGGCATGGATATGTGGAGAAAGAGACTTTTATTTATTGCTTGATGGCAATGTTAACTGGTTCAAATTTCTTGGAAAATAATATGGATATTTCTCCAAAAATTATAAATTGAGCTCCTATATGAAGCATTATGGAGCTTTAATACCACACCTAAGAATATTCCTAGCAGCCCCATAACACAATGTAGAAAAGTTGTATGTACTCCTATGTTCACTGCAACACTAGTCACAATAGCAGAAACTGGAAACATCCCAAGTACACAAGAACAAATGAGTGGATAAAGAAACAGTGGTGCTACAAAATACACAGCTGTTAGAAAAAAATGAACTCATGAAATTTGCTTTTATCTGGATCAATTTGGAGAGTATTATGTTGATCAAAGTGAATCAAAGAAATAATAATAAAAATGATCACATTCATTTGTGATATACATTATATCTATAAAATTTATTTATATAAATATAAAGATAGCATGGTAACAATATCCAGAGACAGTAAAGTCAAGGGCCAGTAGAACTAAGAAGAAGAATAAAGAAGTAGAAGAAGAAGTAAGAGAAGAAGAAGAAGAAGAAGAAGAAGAAGAAGAAGAAGAAGAAGAAGAAGAAGAAGAAGAAGAAGAAGAAGAAGAAGAAGAAGAAGAAGAAGAAGAAGAAGAAGAAGAAGAAGAAGAGCAGCAGCAGCAGCAACAGGAGGAGGAGGAAGAAGAATCGCGGAAGAGGAAGAAGAGGACGAGGCAGAAGAAGAAGAGGAAGAGGAAGAAGGGGACGAGGCAGAAGAAGAAGAAGAGGAAGAGGAGGAAGAGGAAGAAGGGCAGAAAGAAGAAGAAAGAGGAGGAGGAGGAAAAGGAGGAGGAGCAGGAGGAGCAGGCAGAAGTAGCAGGAGGAGCAGGTAGGGAAGAAGGAAGAGGAGGAGGTAGAGTAGGAGGAGGAGGAGAGTCCAGGCAGGCAGGGAAGATGGCAGGGAGGAAGACAGGATGGAAATTAGAGGCATTGGTAGTCAGAATTGTGCATTGGTAAAGGATGTTGTACATTGTATGTCTGAAACTCAATTATAAACAACTTTAAATTGTGAAAAAACCTGAATTATGAATGACCCTGTATCACAGTTTTTAAATAAATTTAAGTTTAAAGTGAAAGGTTATATGACATGAATAAAATTCTAACAGTAATAGTTATGTGAACCTCTTTATTCCAAATAAAAAAATAAGTATTGGGGGACTGGAGAGATAGCACAGCAGTGTTTGCCTTGCAAACAGCCGATCCAGGACCTAAGGTGATTGGTTCGAATCCCCGCATCCCATTTGGTCCCCAGTGCCTGCCAGCAGCTATTTCTGAGCAGATAGTCAGGAGTAACCCCTAAGCGCTACCAGGTGTGTCCCCCCAAAAAAACAAAACAAAAAAATTAAGTATTTTATTTAAAATGTTTATTTATGTGTTTGTGTTTGCTTGATTCACACTCAGGGATTCTCAGGGATTACTCCTGGATCTGCATTATGGAATTATACCTGGTGGTACTCAAGACCAAATAACATTTTGGAAATCAAACCTGGGCCCATCATATGCAAGGCAAGAACCCGAACAACTATATTATTACTTATTAAATGTTTATTTCTTAGGTACTGGGGCCAAATCCTGCTATGCTCAGGGCTTACCCTCCTTCTGCACTTAGGGATCACTACTGGTAGGACTTTGGCAGTAGATATAGGGCACCATATGTGCAACAGGGAATTTTAACCCAGGTAAGGCACATGCCAGGCAAATGCCTTACCCAATATACTATCTTATTGGCCCCATAAATTTTACACACTTAAAATTCAGGGTTCATGATTCATTTCTCCTTCAAATCACCTTTGTGATTCACAAAATATCATGGATAATTATGGCAAAGAAGTGAAGACAAAGACATTATACTTTGTTATTATTTTTTTTTTTTTGGTTTTTGGGCCACACCCAGTGACGCTCAGGGGTTACTCCTGGCTATGCGCTCAGAAGTCGCCCCTGGCCTGGGGGACCATATGGGGCGCGGGGGATCGAACCACGGTCCGTCCAAGGCTAGCGCGGTAAGGCAGGCACCTTATCTCCAGCGCCACCGCCCGGCCCCTATACTTTGTTATTTTTATTTATCTTCGATGTCTTGAATGCATTAAAAGAAATAAAACAAAACAACCAAACATGGACATCTCATTCTTATAGCTATCAACACCAAACAAAACTAGTTCTTGTTGTTGGTAGTAAGAAAGAAAACAAAACAACAAAACAAGCAAACATGGACATTTCATTCTTACAGTTATCAACACCAAACAATACTAGCTCTTGTTGTTGGTATAAAAAAGTAAATCAGGAATAATATCCATTCAGTAACCTCAATGCACCTTCTCTCTGTGGACTTGAAACAGCATCTGGCTGTTCTTTTCACAGTTCAGGCTCTCTGTTTGCTCTGAACCCCCAAGTTGCTTATGTTTTGTAATCACTAATAAGGACCACTAGCCTCTTGAGAGCTTTAGCCTAACAAAATAGAGACACCTCATTGTTCAAACTCCCTCTCAGGTAGACAATAGACCCTTCATGCATAGGCATTATTGAATAGAATCTAAATGAAAACAAGCAATAATACTAAATTATTGCAATGATTAAAATAAGAGCATATGCTATTTCATAACAACAAAATTAGAAAAAGACCTGAAAAACAGTAAAGATAACACTTTTGAGGAAATGAAGCACATTAAAATTCCTTAAATTTCCTAAAAATTCTGAAAAAGAAAAGAATGATCAGTTTGTTTTCCAAATCCTTTCACAACACTAAGATACATTCAGGGAAAATTAGTTATAATCATCTATCCTTATGTTTGAGAATGTATGTGTTATATAATATCTGTATATAAAATTATAACAATAAAATTTAACTAGGAAAAGAAAAAAATACAGGTTCTTTATAAATAAGTAGAATTTAGTTCCATAACTGGTTGCTAAATGGTCAACACTGACAGTGTGAGAACTATGACCTATTGAGTTTAATGGAATGGGACAAGATGGAGCATTTGAACATGAGTAACTTCCTTGTCCCACACACAAATGCATCAGGCCTGAGCAATCCGACCAGATCAAGAGAGTACAGTTCTCTATGCTTTTATTGCAAATCCATAATCATAGTTTCACCAGCACAGCTGTACAGTAGAATTATTGATCTGAGTATCTCTCCATCTACTTTGAGCAAGCTGAAATAGTGGCATATATTCACTCTAGTCCCAACGTGTCTGCATTCAGATGCAGAGAATGAGACAAACACACAAGGAGAGAGAAAATCACACTTGAATGGTTTAAGCATTAGGTCATCTAGGCAGTCATCAGCCATCTCACAGTGCAGGCATTTATTCAATACAATATTTTGTATTTACTAACCCTCTCTACACATATGAACCATTGGTTTAAGTTTACAGAGATATTAAGGCCAGTTAGTAGTGCACTGGTGTTCAATAGTTACATAAGATAGGCATAGATATCTTGACATAACTAAATCTTTAGGAATGTAAACAACTCAAAATTGTTTATATGATGTTTTCCTGAGAACATTTTTGCTTCTTCTGTTTTCTATTCTTTCCTGCGTACTACATTTTTGCAAACCCTTTGTATTTTAAGACTTAAACTATTTTATAGAGGGGCATACTCTTAGGGTTTTTTGCTCAGGGGAGATGAATCCTACATCAACACTTAGCATAGAATATGTTATCTTAGCACAGTGCACAGAATGAAATTATGAAATCCATTCAAAATGAACTCCCTTGGTGAAAAAACCAAACCGTATGTTGTTTTAGGAAATTAAATATAAATATATATTTCTAAGGTTTATTCTGAAAATAATAATATGTTTAAAATATTTAGCTGTTAATTAAGATGAGCAAAAATCAGCTGTAGCATTAATGGCAAGCATTTGTAATGTTGAGAAACTGAAGTTTCTTTTTTTTGTTGTTGTTTTTGTTTTATTTTGGGGCCACACTCAGTGACACTCAGGGGTTATTCCTGGCTATGTGCTCAGAAATCGCTCCTGGCTTGGGGCCTATATGGGACACTGGGGTGTCCATTCTAGTTTAGCGCATGCAAGGCAGACATTCTACTGCTTGTGCCACCTCTGCTCTGGCCCAGAAAAACTGAAATTTCTAAAATGAACAAATAAAGCATTTCTTTTAACAGGAGCTTCAGTTCTTTTTTAGTCACTCATCGTCAAATCACCCCCAACCACAGAGTCATGAAATACTAATTACTTATGGCCAATTTCTTTGAATTTCATGTGTCATATTCTGTAGACAAGAACGCAGATAGAAAAGGGGACCTGTTTCACTCCATGGCAGGGAGCTCTTAAGTAGTAATAAAATCAACCATTCCTAAGGCTATCAGGACCCACCTTGTGGACACAAAAACTAAGACCTGAAAAACTTTTTTTTTTATAACCACTGAAGGTTCAGAGAAGGCTGGACTCCCTCAGGGAGAAATTTCATCAAAAACAAAGGCCAGGAAAAGAACATCAAAGAGCTTCAACTATTTCCAATTCTTTCCAATGGCAACCACCCTCTCTTAAGTAGAAAATCCTGCATACCGTAGGTATGTTGAAGGTATATGAAATAGCATATGCTCTTAATAAGCTACTTGAGAAAAGGAAGAGTTTGCATAGTGCCCAAGTACATGTGTCACCTGTGTGACACATTTGGGGTGTGTATTCTCATGCTTCTCTAATTTCATATTTAAATACTGTTATGTGTTCAGGTTTCTCTCTCTTCTCTTCCTTACTACTTCTGGCAAAACTTTCTTTCATTTTTTTCTTCCTTTCTACTTTTCTTTCTCTTTATTATTCCTTTTGTTCTTCCTTCCATCTTTCCTTCCTTCCTTCTTCCTTCTTCCTTCCTTCCTTCCTCTTCCTTCTCTCGTTCCTTTCTTTTACTCTCTTCATAATTTTCTATTAAGTCCCTTTTGATCCTCACCTCATGAAATTGTTTTCTGCAAAGAAAAGGTAAAAACCCAAAAAGTCTAGGTAACGTCTAGGATTGACTTCCCTTTTCAACGAAGTAAGTGTAAGACTCAAAGCTCAAAGATCAGTCTTAGGTTTCTCCAGCCATTCCCTAAATCTCAAAGGGGGAAGATTTTCTTCTCAAAGTTGCCTTTTCTCCCCGCCTCACTTCACATATGTCACCTGGGACATCCACCAGCATTATTATATTGTAATATTTTATAAATTTTTCTTGTAATTATTTTTTTTTTTGGTTTTTGGGTCACACCTGGCAGTGCTCAGGGGTTACTCCTGGCTCCATGCTCAGAAATTGCTCCTGGCAAGCACGGGGGACCATATGGGGCACCGGGATTCGAACCGATGACCTTCTGCATGAAAGGCAAACACTTTACCTCCATGCTATCTCCCGGGCCCCCCTCTTGTAATTATTTAAGGCAGTACTAACGGTTCCATTTTATGAGCAATAACAGTGGTGAATAGTTTGATGTCTTGCCTAAGATCAAAACAATTATCAAAAATTTGATAATTTACCAAATATTTCCTTATCATGCATAAGATATAATTCTTATAAATTGGTTTGATTAATTTTATAAATGGTACAAATTAATAAATATAACTTCAATGAATCACTAAATGCATATAAAAGAGCAGCATGAAAAATCAATATGAAGCCTTATAATAAATGTATATACAAAGAGATGTGCGCCTATGTGCTTTTATACATAATTATCTGGTATATTTGTTTCATGTCTCAGGTCATATAGTTTTCTTGATTTTTTACTTTTTTGTTTTTTGTTTTTTTTATTTGCTTGTTTTGTTTTGGGGATACACCCAGTAGTGCTCAGGGTTACTCCTGGCTCAGAATCACTTTTGGCATACTAGGGGGACCATAAAGGATAGAACCGAGTCTGCCAAGGTGTCTGTGTACAAGGCAAACACTCTACTACTGTCCTCTCACTCTGGCTCTGGTTTTTTACTTTTTGGGAGGATTATAATGCTAAAGAGTTATTTTTTGGCACCACACTCAGGAATCATTAATATAGTGCTTTTAGGATTCTGGAGATCAAACCCAGGTCACCCATATGCAAGGTGGTTACCTATTTTACTATACTTTCAATCTGGCCCAACAACTATTAAATACTTGATAAAAAATGTCTACATGTCTGGCATTAATACAAGATGAAAAACAACTTCTCTGAACATTAATGTTGTCATGTTTATTATTTCGTTTTACAGGATCTTACTTTGAATAAGATTTTTTCCAAAAAGCGATTGACTTTCAAATAGGTTATCAATAGCTTGTAGAATTAGTTAGAAGAACTGTGTTTCAATAAATGTCAACCAGGGCTGCAGAACAATAGATAAGATTTAATCGTGTTACTAAAACACAGAATATTGTAGACACATGGTCTCTTATAACAACAATAGCTGCAAATATAAGCTTTGTGCATAATTTAACACAAAGCTATGATTATTGCCATAAAGATATTTCAGACACAATAAATTATAAACATCCTAATTTTGATATTTGTCATCAACTGCTGCTTTGATGAGAATTGAGGTGACTGGTGCTGCATAAACATGCCACTTCAGGGCTGTATTTGTTCATGAAAAAGATAAAATGTCATTGAAAATGCCAATTCTTGGCATGCATCTTACAGAAGAAAATACATGTTCTCATGCTGCACACATGCATTTGAAAATGATATTTCTTTCCCTACCCTTGTGTACAGCATAGCGTTTACCTTCTAGCTAGGATAAACTCCAGCTTGAAAATGAATTTAATTATTCATCTGGGAAACAAACTCAATTCTCAGTCTTATGGTAGCTTTGAGAATCAAGAAAAGAAATGCCTTCATTAGAGGAAAAAGTGAAATGCACATTGGGACACTAAACTAGTTGAAGAACATTTCTAGTTTATGTGAAGCTTTTTAAATGCATCTTACAACCTAAAAACGAAGCACTACTTTGCAGTGTTTCCTCAGTTAGGTAGTTTTTGTAACTAGTCCTGTATTCCAGATGTAGAGGAGATGCTATATAAATGAACTCCAAACTTTAGCTGAGATGACAGGGCATACTCCCAACCCCTCTATTAGATGAAGCTAGTATGCACTGATATGGCACCAGAGGCTCATAAATATGAGATAATTCCTTACTCAGTGGTAAGCAGATGCTGCTAAAACTGCCATATACTCATCCCATTGCCAGTTCCAGGCCTTATGACTTCCTAACTTACTGTATTCTTCATATTCAGTTCTGGCTTCCTGTTTCAGAGCCCTCATTATTGATGGGTTGCAGTAACAACCAATTTTTGCCCAAAGAGGACCCCCTAGAGGAATTATCTAGAGCTCCTGAAACTCCTCTCACCCACCTATGTCCCATGTGCTACTGAGAGCACCCAGGGAGACTGGAACAGCAAGCAGTTCTAAGGGTTGTTAGAT
The DNA here is from genome assembly GCA_004027635.1 of Crocidura indochinensis. Lineage (NCBI taxonomy): Eukaryota > Metazoa > Chordata > Mammalia > Eulipotyphla > Soricidae > Crocidura > Crocidura indochinensis. The sequence goes on along the minus strand of PVKC010001572.1, from coordinate 8,062 downwards.
AATCTGGACAATAGTTCTGCATACATTTAATTGTTGCCATGGAAAAACTAAATGTAAATATAGAACATCATCTATTTCCATCAACCAGATATTGCAAGAGGTTCCACTAACCAATATGATGTGGCAAAGTTAAAGTACATTTATTTTGAAGTCCAAATTTTAAGATTCACAGCACACTCTGGCATCTACCTTCACAATGTGCCTACACACATACACACACACACACACACACACACACACACAGGTGCGCACGCAGTATACAAAGACTTGAATACTTAAGCCTTTTAGAATAGGGTCACTTCCCCTTTTTTACACATTCAATTATAAGAAAATGAGCTATTTAATTAAATCTCTATAGGTACCAGATTCTTTAGCAGACAATTATAACTTTCAGAAGATGTTATTTTATTTATATTATGTAATGAAGCAAGATTGCTTTCATTGAACAAAATTTACTTAGAAAGTATGAAGAATGAGAAAGCAGAATACATATTTAAGAGAGAGAACATGTGCTTCTCCATAGTAAAAAAAAAGCCTCAAAATGATTTTGAAGCTAAAAGGGTATAGTTACTCATTACTAAATATTTATTAAATGAACATCTATATTTATTACACAAAAATCTTATATCCCATCCTTAAAATTATAGCTTTCTTCTAAACATACTTTAAAATTTGTTTATTTGGATACTTACTTTTAGATGCAGCTGGTTGGTCCAATGCCCAATGACTTTGTACTCTGTACTTTTGTTCGTTATTTGATACTGGAAGATATCATAACGTCCAGGAGCATCTCCATTTTCATTAAAAGTGACAGGTGTCCCAGCACTGCCTATAAATGTTTAGGAGACAATGAATAATTTTTTATTGAAATAGCACACTAGGCTTATTTTTCCTCTAAGAAAGGGTGGAAGATAAAATTATATTGTGCATTGTAAGAGACATAAAATTTCAAATGTGCACAAGGTCATTTTTGATGGTATATAAATATATTTTACATGAAAGATGCTCAGGAAAAAATAAAGAAAGAAGTAGTTTAAGAAGTACATTAGAAAGCAACTGGTGAGTATCCAAGTTAAGCAATTGCAAAACACTTAAATAAAGACAAGTTTACAATCCTGGAGGTTTATAGAAAAAAGAATAGATGACTTTTAGAGTAATTTCTATTATACAGTGTATAAGCTATTTATATATATAAGCTACTGGCAACGAAATAAACTATAGCTGGGCCCTATGCCAGTTTGATTGTCAGGTTTTGCTTTTGTCCTGACTTTACTTCCATTCTGAAGCACTTGTCCATCCACTTACTTTAAGACTCTACTTCTATCTTCTATACCAAAGCCTATCAATGTTGGTTATTGTTAGAACCTGTCTATGGTTAGGGTAGCTAGTGAGGGCTATGCTCAGGTTGTATAAGTTTCCCTGACTCCCTGTAACATGTGTAATAATGAGAGAACAGTAAGAAGCAAGAAATGTAATCCTGTCTAAATTTCCATTTCTCCAGAAGCTTTCCTTGAGGTCTTTCATAGCCTCTACTCACTTTACTTCTCTTCTTATTAACTTTTATACACTCACAAGTTTTAATAGTAGGAAGATATCACTCCCTCTAATGCTTTATTGTTCCATTTAGCCTCAATATATCTATGGAAACTTCCTCTCATGGAACAGCATTTCCTGGCCTTCTTCCTCTTGGATTAAACTTTATCTTGATAAATTCACCTGTCATCAACCTCTTCCCTTTTTGCCTTTCCCTCTGCAGGTACTTTTTCCTGAATTTCCTCTAACAGTTCATTGACTATAGATTTTATACTCCACTGGAAAGTTTTTCCTTCTTGCTATCTCTTTGATACATATTACTAATCATTACTGTCATATATGTGTATGTATATATATTGGTTTTTGGGTCACAGGAATTACTCCTGGCTCTACGCTTAGAAATCACTACTGGCAGGCTCGGGGGAACCATATGGGATGCCAGGATTTGAATCACTGTCCTTCTGATTGCAAGGCAAATGCGCTACCTCCATGCTGTCTCTCCGGCCCCATAACTGTCAGATTTATATATGCCCACCTTATAATATGTTTCTTATATTGCTTCTACAGGCATTTGCTAAAATATTCATCACTCAAAATTCTAAAAAATTAAAAAAAGAGTAAATTGTGAGCAAAATGAGTGACCTAAGATAACATCTTACAAATAAATATAAATAGGAACACAGAAATGATTAAATTACAGTTCTGGTGTTAAATGTGACTATGTCCATTATTATCTATTCTTTAAAATTGTACTACAAGTTGAAATCAGCATGATATCACTAATGAGCAGAGGTGTCAGGACTCTGAAACATCTGCTTGAACCACAAAAGACGGCAGAGTACAGAGGAAAGATCATGATTTGAAGTTCAAGAACTGTTTATCCATGCTAACACTATCCCCCCCACTTATTTTTACAACTTGTGTATTTCTTTTCTGCATTTATCACACCAGGACCTAGCAAACATATTTTTCGAATTTTTAAGATACATATTCATTTGGATTATAATTATATTCCATTAAGATGATTATTTTGTTGGTAATGGCTTTATATACAGATTAAGAAATAAATAAGAGAAGAAAATAATTGTCCCTGGGGCCCAGGAGATAGCATGGAGGTAAGGGGTTTGCCTTTCATGCAAAAGGTCATCGGTTTGAATCCCAGTGCCCCATATGGTCCCCCGTGCCAGCCAGGAGCAATTTCTGAACATGGAGCCAGGAGTAACCCCTGAGCACTGCCGGGTGTGACTCCCCCTCCAAAAAAAAAAAGAAAATAATTGTCCCTGATACTTTCCAGTCTGGCATCTCTTTGCCATTCTCAGAAAGGGAAAGGAGTCCCTTTTTACATGAACTATAAGCAGCCAAACAACCCCTCCCCCCCCCACACACACACTCTGGGAAAAAAATGGCTCAGCTGTGATAGTGAAATCATATAATATGAACAGCTAAATTCTTTCAAGTGAGATCAGACTATAAGGCTAAAATCTTTGAGCACTTTCTTCTGAAATGGGGTAGAGTTGAACCCTCTTACACCCATTCCATCACTGGATATCCTAAATTCCCTCATCTTACCACCATCCTCCCAGCAAAACAATGGCCAAGAGGACTTAAACTTAACAAATTTTCAGGCAACCAAATTTGTTTTAGATATATAAATCTGGATTACTCAGCAGCAATCAACTGTGTCACCTCAATAACTTGTTGTGACAATTCATTAGTACCATAGTAATCTACTTACCTCACTGAGTTAAACCGGTAGTATAACATGGTCAACTAGCTCAAAATTATAGCTGGAAAACTAGACACTGACTTTAAAACACTATGGAGATATATGTCATTTCAAATTGACCTGTGTTGATCTAAGATTTGATCATTCTAATTGCCTTTTGTTGTAACAAGCAATATGAAGTAAATTTGTTTGTTCCTGCATGAATTGAGCTCTGGTGATGTGTGTGACTGAGGATATTAGTGAAGATATAGGTCATACTGGTGCTATGCTTGAAGCGACTGTACTATGAACATCTTGATAAATCACACTTTTATAGCAAAAATTAGGAAGAAAAATAAATGTTAAATTTGGTAATAACAGAAACTCCAATTATTCAATACTATTTTTTCTACTGAGAAATACTTATTTTCACCTGTTTTTTATAACTGACTGAAATCTATATCTCCAGTGACTTTGAAGAGATTAGCTTTTAGATAGTAACACCTTAAATTAGTAAAAATAGGGATAAAAATGATATATTTTTTATGGCTTAAGAGATAAGATTTCAAGCATAAAGTTGACCCCATCTTGATTCCCGGTATCTTCCCAACATCCTTGTATTCCCAGATCACTGGAGGGGAGAAGGCCCAGATGATCCCTGGAACAGCACAGATAGCCCTAGTAGTGCTGCGTCTTCAGGCTCACATTGAACCACCAGCATTTTACCTGAAATTTGTCAGTAGTGTACCCAGTCTCGTGCTCACCACTTAGGAGCAATTTCCCCCTAACAAAATTAGTATCTTTTTTTTCATACATTTGTTATCAATATTTAATAAAAAGTTTAAAAGAAATCTTGATTTGAAAAGATACTATTGTTGCCATTAATATATACCCCGTACATTTTTAGTATATACCAATAGCAAGAGAGTAAAAGATGGGATGTTGAAAGTTCTTTAATTGATATTTAAACAAGAAATATAAAAATGCATGTGACAGATTCTTAAATTAAAAAAATGCAACAGTTATGACTTTCACACAAGCATCATCAACCATTCCTGACACTGATATAGCACTTTGGGAAATTTTAGTGTCATATTCTCGCTGAACAAAAGACTATTTAATGTTCTCTAACCCCAAATCCCCAATGTTGTCATTTCATTCATTGAATGACTCCTTATCGCCTATGACAGCAGTAACAATCTTTTAACTATAATGATACCCAGGATGGAAAAATGGCACTTGTATAAAATATTCTCATGAACATATGTAAATTATACATAATTCATAGTACACCCGCTGCCTACTACTATGTCTCCTTCTCTTTCTCAAGAAAGTATTCTGAAAGCAAGTAATTGAGAGTTTCATTATCATAAAAATAATTCTCTAACAGATTTTTAAATATTATTAACCACATACTACATTTCATTTGACATTGTGTAAGAGGCAATTTGCTAAATTTTCTAGAATTGTAGGTTTGGAGCTGGATCACTAGATTCAAGCCTCAACTTTTCACATTGCTTATTATTATTATTATTATTATTATTATTATTATTATTATTATTATTATTATTATTATACCAGTTTATTATTTTTCCTTGCCTGAAAATTAAGAGAATGGGATACACAGGACACTTTCTTAGCCAGTAAATTATTTTCCAGACTCGATCTCATACTATCTCATACTTTCTTGCTGGGGTCCCCTAAAAAAAGCTTAAATCATTGTGTCAGTGCTTTCAGGCAAGCACACAGGTGTGGACTCATAAACTTGCTCTGACCAGGCAAGTGCTTAAATGGCTCAGTCTTTCTCTGGTTCATCTATGGGCAATTTTCTTAATTTTCCTCTAACTCATTTGTATCTTTTAAAATGGAAAGATGGATTTTTTTTAAAAAATGGAAAGACGGATTAATAGCAATTCTTTTTTTAATAATATAATTTTTATTTTAAACATATTGGGTTACATATTATTGGCAATCATATTTTAGGTACAAATTAACATAAAATCAAGGGAACTCCCATCACCAAAAAGTCCTCCCTCCGCCTCAGTTCCCATCCTACTTTCTAATAGCAATTCTTATCTCAGAAGAAAATGTGTGATTGAGAAATGAATATATATCCAGAAATATAAAACATTTAGTACAAAAATAATTATATAAATATATCTGTGATTTTCTTTATTACTTAATGGCGCTGCTTTGTTTATAAGCCAGTGTCTATATGAGAAGTTCTCAGCTACTGTATATGACTTTCCTGAAGTCACATTAACTACTATTTTTTCCTCTTCCAATACAAGGCTCTATATGTCTAAAATCCAATTCTTTTCACTCATCAATCACTGTTTTACCCTCTTGACTTTGCACTTTTTCTGCAAGTTCCCTGATTCTAAATTTCTTGCCTTCCTATAAATAATTAATTTAAGATGGGTTGGTGGCGCTGGAGGTAAGGTGCCTGCCTTGCCTGCACTAGCCTAGGACGGACCGTGGTTCGATCCCCCGGTTTCCCATATGGTCCCCCAAGCCAGGAGCGACTTTTGAGCGTATAGCCAGGAGTAAACCCTGAGCATCACCGGGTGTGGTCCCTCCCCCCCAAAAAAAGATGTGGTTCAGAAGTCAGATCTATTCACTGAAGCTTGATGAGATGAACATGGAGCATAGGCTCAAGTAATTTTTCACATTGAAGAGAAATCTGCTCTATTTCAATCAATCACAATACTACAAAGTAATTTATCTGCTCATACCCTTACCTAACCCAAACATCTATTCATCTATTTGGTTACTTATTGCGGGTCTTATCCATGATCAACAGAAGCTCTTCCTTTTTTTTTTTTTTTTTTTTTACATATGTATGATTGCCTTAATCAGATCAGGATATATTTTTGTCCTTCTAGGTCCCACATCAAAGACAGTGAGCAATCAACATGTTATGGTAAAGCATGAAAAAGTACTACCTACATTGCATTCATGGTCACCCTCTTCATACCAGCATGAATGTTATCATTCATAACAGCATCAATCACTTCACCTCTCCTCTTTTATAATGATAGGAACCAAGTCTGCCCCTATAACATTTCCATCATGATAAAGAAACCTATTATTTTAAAAACCAATTTCTTAAAAATTTTAGTTATAATATGGTTCCTGAGAAGCTTGCAGTTGAAAGACTTTAAATGTTTCTCAAAAAAAAAAAAAAAAAGCGAAGGGATTTGCATACTTGAATGATTGCCCTGAAACTGTACTCCATGTTACAAGAGTGTCCTTAAAAAGCCATAATGGACTATGTTGTTTATAAGTAGAAACATAAATTATCATCCTTCTTTTGCATATGGCCATCCTATAAGGCAAAATCCTATCCAGGGAAAATTTTAAATAAGAAATATCGAAATATCGGAGCCAGAGCAATAGCACACTGGGTAGGATGTTTGCCTTGCATGCAGCAGACCAGGGCTCAATTCCCAATACCCCGTATGGTCCCATAATCCTGCAAGGTGCGATTTCTGAGCACAGAGCCAGGAGTAACCCCTGACTGCCAACAGGTGTGAACCAAAAACAAACAAAAAAGAAATATCAGAGGTCAGAATGATAGCATAGCAGTAGAGCATTTGCCTTGAATTTGACCCATCCAGGATGTACCTGGGTTCGATACCCGGAGTCCCATCTGGTCCCTCCAGCCAGGAGTGATTTCTGATGAAATCGGATGCATTCAGGGTAGTAAGGCCTAGATGCCATCCAGGAGCGATTTCTGAGCACATAATCAAAAGTAACCCCTAAGTGTCACCGGGTGTGGCCCCAACCCTCCCCAAAATTCAAAATATTTTTAGTAATTCTATTGATTTGCAAACGGCATGTGAAAGAAACGACATATATGATTAGACTCTATATACACGTATATATATAGATATCCTCTACTCAAAATTTTACACTATAAATTATGCACCAGAAAAATGTGTTTTTTTCTTTCTATCATAGATTTCATTATTTCAGAATTGTTGAATTGGATAAAGTTATATTCAAAATCCATTTTTATTCTTGTGCATTAGAGGAGAAATGAAAAAAACAACATGGAGTTGTTTAATAGCTGTGTACATCTCTTAGTTGATACTATCCTGAAATAATACCTGTTTTTTATTATTTAGCGTATAAATGTGCCTTAACTTATTTTGGTTTTATAGTCCACATATAGAAATGTTTAAGGGTCAATCCTAGAGGTACTCAAATAACAAATTATGTTGAGGATCAAACCCAGCCTACTTCATGTAAAATACTTCTTGACTTTTTTTTGAGTTATCTCTCTGACTCTCAGAATAAAGCTTTTAAAGGAAAAATCATATATGTAATATATATTTTATTTTAAATTGTTGAACATTATGATTATTTGTGAAATATTAGGGCTTGGAATGATTGTAATAGATATTTGGCTCTGTTTGTGATTTGTGAAATTTGATCAAGTTCCTATCCAAAACCCGTTTTCTCAATGGTCAGGGGAGCATGATAACCCTCAAATACTATTAAGATAGTTACATGAGATAATGTACATAAGATATAATAAATTATTGCACATGTTAAGCTTGCAATAAATAGAAACAATCATTATCATTACCCGTTATTATTATTATATACAGCTACTCATCTTATATACCTTTCCTTATTTTCACAATAAAAACAGAATTATGAGGCGAACATTATGAGCATATTTTTAAGTAAGACCCTAAATTTATTGTCAAGTTGATTACTTTACTTCCTCCCATTTACAAAAACTTTATCCATTTTAATAGATCTCTATACTATTGATTAAGCAAAATGAAAGAGAGAAAGAAAGAAAGAAAGAAA
>PVKC010001571.1:0-49394 GCA_004027635.1 Crocidura indochinensis | reverse complement strand
AAAGCTTATGAAATTGCAGTAATTATAAATGTTTTTACTCATTAAAACATACATTTTATGAGTAAATTCATTGAATCTTAAGATTAGCGTTTACATGATGTGTGAAAATTTCAAATTGACAAATTATAAGTTTTGAAACATATCTATACCACTTGATATCAGTGGTGTTTTACTAATAGGATTTTATACGTGGTTAATTTTATCTGAATATATTTTAGTTTTGTTTTTCATTTTAGAGGTTATTTTTTAGTTGTCATAGATTCTACAGATGTTTTATGTTTCCTTGTACTGTAATTCTGCTTCCTTGATTAGTTCTGATGTCTTTTTCTTTTTCAGAAGTATCAGATTTCACTTTGCAAAAGCAGTACAGGGATTAAATACTTATTTGCCAATAGTATTTTATACTGTTTGTAAGCTTTTCTTGGGTCATAATCATGCCATATCATGCAGCCTTGGTTCTGAAAATAAATCAGCTTCTTTGAGGATATGTTCTGAGGTTTGCTTATAGCAATATAACTAGATAATATAATATCCTTTGCCTGACTTCTTTTTTCTAAACTGGGTATAATTAAACTACATGTTTCTCATACATGAGCATTCTATAATTAGAAAATATTCTGCTCATGTACTGCAACAGATTTCCTATTTTGGGAACATTTCAGCATTTTCCTTGATTAAATTTTACTGTCACAGACCAGAAATTGAGACAACAAATTTAACTGATATAGACTACATTAAAAGCCATTGTCAACATGTTAAGATAAGAAGTCACAAGAAAAGAATAGCACTTGGAATTTGGAGTGATACCATAGGGCAGGGTGAACCTGTAGTAAATAGAATTGAGTTTCTTGATACAGTGGAGTTAAAGAAAGCATACATCATGGGAAAAACTGGGGTATGTCTCAGTAAGAGGATATTAGAAGAGACTCCCAGCATCTGGGAACACAAATGTTCAAAGGGACATTCAAAGAATCTGTGCTTGGTTCTGAATTATTTTCTTTCAAACAGCATGGGAATGCATGACTTACATCATTTTTTATGTCTTATCTAGGAGAAGGGGAATATGCTTTGAGGAAGAGTCAGGGCTGTAGGAAAACCGGTTCAATTTAACCAGAACTGGGAAATGTTGAACCATCTTTTGTGTTTTTGGACAATATAATTTTGAAGTACAGACATTACAGAAGGATTTTGCTTTTGTTTTGATTCATCAGGGTCACAGGGAAGCCTCGTCTGCTGTGCTTTGAAATTGATTGTACCCAGCAGGAATATGCCAAGGCTAAACTAAGTGCCTGCAGGGCCATGACCTAGGAACACAGGTCTGCTGGGGCCAAGACAGTTCCTAACCCTCAGCAGCTCCTTTTGTTCCTCTCTTGAGAAGAAAGTCAATTCACTTGGCTTTTCATTTATAGATGTATTTTATTTCGCTGTATTTATAAGTTTCTCTTGGCTTATTGAGGGATCTTGGTTTTACAGCTGCTGCACCATGGTCACCAGCAGAATTAGGACCCCTCTGACATTACTCTTGACATTTTAAAGGTGGATAATAACGCAAACTAGGATCTTCATTCTTTTGGTGAAATTGGAGCTAAAACTTTCACTATATCATTCTTTGGTGTAAGCTTTCACCAAAAGCTATTTGCTAAATGATCAATTGTATTTATTACAAAACCAAGCCAAACCCTCTTAGTTTTCAAAGCCCATAAAGGCACCGTTAGATTTAGGTGATAGTGATAGATTAGGGCAGTCATATCCTTTAGGAGGGCAGCTTCCTTGGGCTACACAGGAAAGGTACATCCTAGGCAGTATGATAAAACTGACTCAATTACAGAGCTCATATGTGTCACATATTCTGCTTTCTCCAAAGGAGGTTGCTTCAAGAGACATGTAATACCTGTTCTTTCCGATCTCCCTACAGTAAAATTGGAGTGTCACATTTAGTCACACTATTGGAAAGACAGATTTAGCTGATGAACAAGAGAATCAAATCATCAACCCTGACAGAATGTACCATGTTTTTAAAGGGAGAAGATTCTGTCCTGAACAGTTTTAAATTTATGACAAAATTGTTCTGCTTAAGATAAAAAATTTTACTGGCTCAAATAATAGAGCTCATGACTGACCTGGGTCACTCTGAATTCTGCTCTCAGGACTGTGTTTTCCACTGCACTCAGACTCCCAGGACAATGGGGGAATGACCTCTATTAAAAATTGCTAAAAATATTTACAAAATCTTCAGTACAGGTGCCAAACTTTAAACTTCAAGAGTAAAGATATTGTCCATTTTCTACAGTGGCTGAAAAGGATTTAGATTATTGAAATTTGCATTTTCTTGGAGTCTGAGAAAGTTTCTCTTTTTTGCATGTGGATAAAATGATTCATAGGTCAACTCATTTTTCTCCCTGATGGTTTTCCACCCATCAATTTCTTTTTCCTATTGTAAACTAATGATACTATAACCGTAGGCAGTAGATTCTAATTCTAGGTAGTTCAGGAGGCCATCCTAAGCTAAATTGAATGTGTGGGAATCATTGACATCTCTTCAACTATCTTTCTAATTACATTTATTCAACTTAATTACTAAGTATTTTTGGGTGTATAGTATATTTGGAGAACAGATCTTAGAAAAAGTATCAGTAAAAGTTATCTGGGCTTGAGTTGGTGGGTTAGAATTAGATGTATAAAGCATTATTTCATATAGTAGAAGGTACTTTTCTCCAAAAGAACTATGAACAGTGACTCTAATGAAATAATTCACCTTATCCTAATGCAGCCACACATCAGTTCTGCAAACCTTAAAGCATTACTTATATTCATGAAGTGTTATTCATATTTATTCCATACCCTTATTGTGGCCAAATAGAAGAAAGAAAATGATCTAAGTTTGTGATACTGTGATGACATACATTGTATTACCCTTTTATTGCTATGGACTGAAAGACCCTGTAGACACATGTTGGAAGAGCTTTAGAGGAACTTGAAATCATTTGAGTAATGCATAATTTGTCCTATGATAACATACATTAATTTTTATCCCATCTTTGTATATTGACCTTTAATATGATTTAAAACTCTATCTTCATAAGAATATATATGTGATCTCAAACTGTGGATGAGCTGAAGTCTAGCAAATTCCGTTTAATACATATTGAATTTTTTCCCTTCACTTATCAGTCAGTCTGTGTATGCTGTCTGACAGAAATAGTACCAAACAGTTCTCATACTTCACCTCTAAACTTCAAAAGTTCCCTACAACACATATTTTTTTCCTAGAGATGTGGAGACCGAGCAGTTTATCTGAGGCAGCACAGCTAACAAAGAGAATTCACTGTTTTCAATACTATTTGAATGAATTACTTAAAGTAGTATAAACTCCAGAACCACTAATAAAATTTTGTTCATGTCCTATGGAATTTATTTAAAAAGGTGCTCATCATTTAGTTAAATTTCCATTGAAGTAAGATTAAAATTAATCTTAAGGTTTAAAACTATTAGATTATATATCACTTGGCCACACTTTGTTATCACAGTTCATAGTTTTATATAACTAAAGTTTTAGAGTATATCTGAAAAAAAAATCCTCAGACTTAGCTTTTACATGTAAGTATTTATTTATTTATTTATTTGGTTTGTTATGCTTTGTTTAATTTTCTCAGAAGTTGTCTTTTCTTTCAAGGTTCTCTACCTAATTGCATACCAAATTTTATTTACTTGGGCATCCTTGTAAAATGTCTAATAGTAAACTTCATACTTTTCAAGGTAATTTTATGGCAATAAAGCTAATTTATAGCTTTATTCTATGGATACATACATTATGAAAATGTATGTACAACATTATGCTTACTTTTTATCTCTATGTTTTAAAATTCAGCTCCCAAGTCATTTGCAAAGGCATTTTCCAATGGCTATCTAATTGGAGAAGTTCTGTACAAGTTTGAGCTTCAGGATGATTTTTCAGAATTTTCAGAAAGCAGGTTAGTGAAATTGTTCCTTAATTTTAAAAAGGTCAGTTCCTTTGGCATTTGTATATTTTAGCCTACAAAGTCAACTTTAAAGAATCATCAAATATGAGATCCCTTCCTAACTTAAACAAACCAAGCAGACAATTGGTTTGAAAATTGTTGTTTCCTCGCATATCAAAGACCCAGTATTCCAAATTAATCAGTTCGTAGCAAGATCAGATTCTTAGATGGGGACCCATTAATATCTTCTTTATACCTTCCATCTTAGGCCTCATTACTTTCTAATTTGTTCATTGTTTCTGATTTCTCTTATGAAACTAAAACAACATTTAGTGTCCTGGACATTAAGTAATTTTCTTGTATTTCAAAAACATAGAAAAAAACCCAATAGTGCTATAATACATAGTATATTTTGTTTTTAGTGACTCTTGGGATATAATTTACATACAATAATTCATTGTTAAATAGACAATTCTGTAGTTTAAATTATATTTAATTGTATCCATAACCACAATCACTGTCTAATCTATTTTCCATCTATGTATTTGCCTGACCTTTTATTTTTCTCAATAAAATCATAAAACATGTAACATTTTGTAACTTGTTTTCTTTCACTTGGGATATCTCTGAGGTTAATTTGTGTTTAACTTTATCCATTGTGTTGCTAACATCAGAACTTCATTCCTATGTGGTGAACAATTTCAAATGGACACACACAATTTACTGCTTATTTCAGAATTGATAGATGAGAGTGTTTTCCTCTTTTTAATTATTATGAGTAACGTTGCTATGACATTATACTTTATACAGAAAAGTTTATCCCCTTTTAAGTGTCCTTAAAAGGTATTAAAAAGGGAATGAAATGAAGTAATAATCTCTGTTATATGGAAAAAAACTGCATTTATATTTGATTGAACAATTAAATTGTTTTTCAACATACAGGAATTTGCAAGTATAATTGCATGTACCTAACATTATTGTAACATTCTCTGTGTTATTACAACATTAAAGCCTTTCTATGCCTTTTTATTTTCCCCTCACCCTGATAACTGGAAACCAGTGTATTTTTCCCATAGCCAAATATATTTTTTTGATTTTGCGAATGGCATATGGTTGAAACATAACTGTGTGGAGCATTTCTTTTGATGAATAGCAATATATTGGATATATCTCCGTTCCTAATTCCTGAAACAACCTACTTTTTTTTTTAGAGCACGTAGTTTAATAGGAAGGAAAGGTAAGTGATAAAGATCTTTATACCAGGAAAGTGGCAGCTGTCTGTATACCAGGTCCAATGATTAGGGAATCTTCTCTAATACTTTTAGATTTTTTCCTATAAAATATAAACAGTAAACAAGGTCTATTGTATTATAACTTAAAGTTATATATTTTGGAAATTACTCAATTTTAAAATTAACTTAATGGATTTTGAAAGAGTCCCCTTTGAAAAATATCTTTAGTTCACTGTGTACATGGGAAACTATCATTACAATATTGTTAATAACAAACAGTACCTCAATTAATAAAAATAATAGTTTAAAATATCTTCAGTTCATCTCATATTAATTTAAAAGATAGAGATCAAAGTAACATGGATGTTGTGGATAGATGCTTCTGCTCACCCTGTAATATGCTTTCTCTCCCCAGCTACAGGGCAGCAGGGAGAAATCCCTTGGAGAATAATAATTGCAAGTAGAGAGGGAGAAGTCTTTTTCCCAGAATACATTCCTTATTCCTGCAGAGGTCATTACTTACATCATATGCTCTGTCTCCAGAGCAAAGATAATCCCAGTGGTTTTTCTGTGTTCAAAAACAACTGTTCATTCTTCTCTGATATTGGTGGCTCTTATTCCACAATAGAAGACATCCACCACTTTAAAACCAAGCTTGATATATTCACAAAATCTTGATTATTTGGAGATTTAGAATATATAAACTATTTCCAGATAGAAATACCATTGCATCTGGAAATTTTGACCAGGCTATTAAAGAATAAAGCAAAACATGTTTTAAGACTAATGTGTGACAGAGCCATAATATTAATTGGCTGCCATCTCATCTGGAGCTATGTTGTACAAAGTTAGAAAAGGACAAGTATTCCCCACTTTAGAGGGGTAAAGGCTTAAGCTTTGATAACATTTAAAAATAATGATTGTTAATGTTCTTCTTGGATTATGATGCCACTAGCCTCAGTAGGCCCAAGTACATAGCTTATAAATAGGTTAAATCCATATCTCCCCAAATGCATATAGAACAAAGCTTAAGGGGCCCCATAGCTTGTAACTTATAAAGGATAGGGAGTAGTAGTATCAGTTTTCTATTTTAGGAGAGTAATTGAAGTTATCAATGTGAATATTCTCTTTCATGATCAGACTTTATAACATGGTTAGTTTTTATTTTATTTTAGGTAAAAAGTTTGTCACCTCAAACTTAAGGTCATTAGAGGGTGGGGATAAATTGCAAAACTGGATATGAGATGACTACAAAAATATTTACTTTCTGTGCTAAGATTTACTTGTAGCCTATATTCTCTCTTTTAATGATCTCTAAGCCATTTTCACTTCATTTAGATTAGTTGAAGTTTGGGTAATATAATGTCATATTTTAATGACATAATGTTATTCTAATGACATATTCTAATGACATAACAGTACTAAATGTTTTGTTGCTACTAGAAGAGCAATAGTACACTGAGAAAACAGAGTATTCTTTACAGCAAATGATTAAACAAGAATGCAAATTATTGTATTGAAATTTTTTTGATAGTGGCCACCTCATTATATAGAACTTTTATTCATTTTAGAAAACATTTTTTATTTTCTTATTCTCACTTCCTTATAGAGCATAAGTTTAATTTGTAAATTTTAGAAATCTCACATCACTGAAATATGGCATTCAGATGCCATGTACATGTATCTTCTTTTTCATGGAAAAGATCCTATGACTTGTATACAATTTTAGTGATACCTATAATATTTTAAATAGCCTAAAGTAACTAAATGAGAACAGTCTCCTGAGAAACTGTATATGAGCAGCAGTATATAAAGTTGAAATATTAAATGATATGTATAGAGTTTGTTTTAGAAGCTCTAAATTTTAATTGTGGTCATTGACTTTCATTGTGTCTTATCTCCAAATAATTTATAATTCAAAGTGAAACAATGGAGTAAATATATAGTAGAAAATTGTAGGGACTCTTAGATACCTCTCTGCTCTAAAAGTATTATTTGAATGGCTGAAAGTGGGACTTGGATTTATATTCAGGTATATTTCTCCATTAAAGACTATTATTGAATGCTTCAATGGTAAGGTGAAGAGAAAATAGGACAGTGGCCAAACTAATATTTGCATTCAGGCTGATAATAGAGGAGTGTAAAATTTTAAATGCGGGGCCTAAGAGATAGTACACCATTTAGGGTGCTTGCCTTGCACATGACTACACTGCATTAAGTCTCTGGCATCCCATCTCCAAAAAGCCCTTCAGGATTTTCCCGAGTGCAGATCCAAGAGTGAGCCCAGAACAAAACCAGGCATAGTCCAAAAACAAAAACAAACAAAACAAAACAAAACAAAAAAACAAGAAATATTTAAATACTAGAGAGCTTCTACCTCAATAGGCTGGAATCCCTGGCACCACACAGGCCCCCAAAGAAAGCCAAGAAAGGAGATAATTGGAGGGAGAAAGAATGGGAGGAAAACATGGGGGGGGCACTGGGAAGGGACCTGTGGGGAATGCTGATATTGGTGGTGGGTTTGGAGTTGGACTAGTTTATGCCTAAAAACCCTATTATAAAAATACCTTTGTATTAGGTATAAATGTTGCCTAAATAAAACTATTTTAAAAAATAGACAAACAGTAAAGGAACAATCTCTAAGCACCAGGAAGAAAATAGCCCCTGAGCACCACCAGGTGTGGCTCCAAAACAAAAAGAACAAGCAAAGACTAGAAGATGCTTGGGGCATCTTTTACCTTCTTTCTGTCACTGGATTCATAGCTAGTTCTATATTCTATTAGCATTTAAAATATCTATTATAACACTTTCCTCAATTATCAAACTTTTGCTTCATTCACCTAATTCTTCCATGGTGAACTACTTAAGGACAGGGACTATGTCTTATTCATATATGTAATATATAATTAAATTTAAATTTATACAAATACATCAAATATGATCAATTTTTGGCACATAGTATGACTATTGAGAGTAAATTAATAAATGATTAATGAAATTTCAGAATAACTTTTAACTTGTCACTATGTTGTTATTGTTTGCTTTTTGTTTTTTATTTTTGGGGGCCACACCCGTTTGATGCTCAGGGGTTACTCCCAGCTATGTATTCAGAAATTGCTCCTGGCTTGTGGGGGCCATATTGAATTCTGGGGGGATCGAACCGCAGTCCATCCTACGATAGCACTTGCAAGGCAGAGGCCTTAACTGTAGTGCCATTGCTCTGGCCCCACTATCTTAGTATTAAAAAATAATCTAGTCAATATCTAGAATGTCATTATAGAGTCTTAAAACAGTAAGAAAAAATTTATACAGTGCAGTTTATATCATCTAGAAGATTGCTAGTTGATATTCTTTACCATTTTTGATAACTGAATGTCGATCTATTATTAGCCTTGAGAAGTCAGTATTAAGGCTTATTTGTGACTCTAGCCCAGTCGGGGTGAGGCAGGGCCACATAAGGGATTTCACTTACCGAATATTCGCAATAAAAAATCGCATTAGTAAGAAAAAATATTGCAAAAAAATCGCATTAATCATTTGCATACCCCAAACGGAACTGCTCGGGGTATGCGTGTGTTTAATGTGATTTTTTTCTTACTAATGCTATTTTTATTGCGATTATTTGGTAAGCGAATAATCGCAAATAATACGATATTTGAAGGCTGGCCGCGGGCCACAAAATGTTGTATGGAGGGCCGCAAACGGGGCCGTGAGTTTGAGACCCTTGCTCTAGAAGAAGGATATAATTTTAAGAAGTAATAATACTGGTTCATGGTAATATATCACATATTTGTCATCAATTTTTAACTCAATGCTGTTGTCTAATTATGACATTTTAACACTTAGGATTTCAAGTGCAAAGCTTAATAATTTTACACGATTGGAGCCAACACTAAACCGTCTGGGTGTGCAGTTTGATCAGAACATAGCCCATAGCATCATCACAGAAAAGCCTGGGGTAGCAACAAAACTTCTGTATCAAATGTACATTGCTCTTCAGAAAAAGAAAAAAAGTGGACTGGCTGGTGTGGAAATACCAAGTGTGCAACCCTTGGCAAAACTTCAAAATATGAAAAGTGAGGCTTTCCGAGATGTAAGTATATAAGAGAAATTATAGCTATATTGACTTCTAACAAAACTTTGGGCACATTATATCCCTTATATGTACTGCTGGTCATACTTGGATTTTATTTTTGTTCATCTTTTCCATCAATTTACCCAAATTTGATGTCTTTTTAAAATCTCATCTGCATGATTAATGGTTTGTCAAATTTTTTGTTAAATATTCTTAGTTCCCAGCATTTTTGATGTCTTTTTTTTCCTCTTTCCTCTTCTATTCCCATCATATCTTCTCAACTATTGCTAACTCTTACTAATACATTTCTTGATCTTTAGGCTTTCAACTAGAGGTTAATCAAATGCTAGATGATGCTTATTCAAATTTTCATTACATTGGATTTCTTTGATTCGAAACTCTTATTTCTTACATAATCTGAGTCCAATTTAAAATAGCATTCAAAATGTTTCAATAAAGGATATATTAAATCAATCTTTATAATTTAATTTCCTAGTCATAACAAAAGTTTTTGATTCTTCAACATTGACTGGCAGCTTAAATAGAATTTGTATATTCACTTTCTCCCATTCCCACTAGTCATCTCTCCCACGCAAATTCACCTCGTCTCTTCTCTCCTCCCCAACCAACTTTATGTAGCTTTCCAAATGCACTTGGCATCTTGCTGTGAAATTCATAGGTCACAGGTAATTTTACTCCCGGATGCTAACCTCATTTCTCACTCTCTGGTGTTAACCTCCTGATATTATTGTCTAGCTTTTATCATATGGCCTCATACAATTTTTATTTCATAAAACCAAGTGATATCCTAGTACAAGATTTTGAACACTAAATTACTTTTAAATACTTCAATTAATTGATACTTTTTTATTTCTCTAGTTCCTGTGTTCTTTCCTTTATGTAAATGTACAACAATCTTTCCAGGCTTGTAGAGGAGTTCTACACTGATGCAGTACACTAAGTTAAAATGAAAAAAATGAAAAGAAAATGAAAAAAAATTAAGTCCTACAATTGTAATCACAAATCAGCAATGATACAGAAGATAAGGGTCATTTATACTTTCAGAGCTGTCTATTCTTAACAGACATCCTTACAAGCATGGGAGCAGAATAAACTCAGCACCCATGGAGAGATAGAAATTATATTAAGCTTACAGGCCAAATAATAATATTGTACCTGCCTTCCTTCCTTACAAACTGATTAACTTTAAGCCAATCCCTGGAACATTCTTAGTCTCAATTTTCTCAACTGGTAAAATAACTTGCCTGAGAGTTTGGTTTTCTCATAGTTTTAAAAACAAAACAGACAAGAAAGTTACTTTTTCATTATTTTTGTTTTGGGCCCACACTGGTTGTGCTCAAGGGTGACTCCTGGTTCTGAGCTCAGAAATCACTCCTAGCATGCTTGTGAGGTCATATGGCATATAGGAGATCTAACTGGGATATGTCTTGTGCAAGGTAAATATCCTACCTGCTGTGCTATCTATTGCTCCTGCTCCAAGAAAGTTATTTCTACAGTACAACACAGTCAACAGTTACACTTGCTACAGATTTATATAGTTGCAATCAAAACAAAACACTGTTGGATTTTATGTTGATTATGGGTAACTTTGTGAATTAATAATCCAGTAATTAAACAAATATTAGTCAGGCACTTAGACAATGAACAACACAGAGAAAAATATTTCCAACCCACTTAACCCTTCCATTTTGGAAAGAGAAACGTTTCAGCAGTTTATTAATCGCATTCAGTTAAGTAAAAAAAAATGCAGGGGTCTATTCCACAGCAATATTAACAACAACTAGCAATCTGTTCAACAAATGGTATATACAGAAATGCCAAGACCTGTCCGTGGTGTTTTCACAACAGTCCTATGAAATATATATATTTGTTCTTTCCATTTTACAGATGATTGGACTGAGGTATAAAGAAATTAAATGATGTTCAATTATATAAAACTTATTGATGATGGAGCTAAATGCAAACCTAGGCAGTTGAATGCTAGAATTTCTAACACTAAGGCTATAAGATATCTGTGAGAATTTCCAACATTGGTAGGGGGGAAAGGCATTAAAATACAGATGCAAATATGTGTTGAAGTGGAGAAAGCTTGTATATTCAGTCTTTGTATTTTTGTGGCCTTTGTGAAGGATAAGACAAGTCTTCCTCCTTTTAAGCAGTGAGAATAGCAAGAAAGTGTTTAACAAGAGCTCTAACCCAGACAATTTCAGGGGAAAATATTCAAGTGAAAAAAAATCATGTGTGAGACTATTTTGTTAGAAAGAATCCGGGGGCTGGCGAGGTGGTGCTAGAGGCAAGGTGTCTGCCTTGCAAGCGCTAGCCAAGGAAGGATTGTGGTTTGATGCCCCAGCGTCCTATATTGTCCCCCCAAGCCAGGGGCAATTTCCGAGCGCTTAGCCAGGAGTAACCCCTGAGCATCAAACGGGTCTGGCCAAACCCCCCCCCCCCAAAGAAAAAGAACCCCTATCTTTTCTTTTTTGTACCTACACCAATTAAGAAAACAAGTGCTCATTTTTTGGCTTTTAACTTATTGAAATATGAGCAGTAATAATTCATACCATTTTAGATTTTCAAGACAAAATTTGTTTTGTGCCTACTATAATGACATCTTGCTCTTTATTCTCTCTCTTTAAATGCTTCTTTTTAGAGACTTAGAAACCTGATTCCACGCCAAACTGATTTCAATCTGATGCAGGTTTCACACAGGTTTCAAGAAAAATATAAAAAGAAGAAAGAGCTTGAGCACATGCAATTTGAGAAACTTGAAAACTTTAAACAAATCAAGGAAGATCAAAGATGTATTGATGTCAACAAGGTTTCATACAACAATGTTTTTAGATTCTCAATAGTGCATAGTATACGATTTGTGATTTATGCCTATAGTACACATTGCATAAGCATTACTGTCTTAGAAGTTGCATTTTCTCTTGCATGAACTATTGTTTTTTCTGCTTTTAGCTTTCCCTCACTTTTCTTCTCTCCTACTCATTCTTGCTGACTAGGTTGGATAACTAAATTTTCTGAAAGAAATGAATGCATAGATGATTTTGTGTTAAATCTCCTGCTAGCTGTCCAGTTAATGCTATACATGTCTGTTATTAAACACAGAGAAGCTATTTTCTCCCTGTTTAGACTCTTTTGTTCCCCCTTGGTCTTTCTGCCATGTCCATTTTCTCTCTTCCAGGCAAAGTGGGTGGCTTTCTGCTTGCTTTGCTCGAATCCCCAGCACCTCTTTAATATCTTAACTTTTTCTGCTTTAGCTTCCTCCCCTGTGCTTCTCAAATTTCTCTGAAAACCTTTAATGATCTCCTGCGCCATTAAGAGCATGTGATGATAACACTGTGTGGAGTCATTAAGGACTTTAAGAGAAATTCCAGTGGCTGGGAATATGAAATGTGTCAACTACAGGCAAATAAATTTATTTCTCTCATTGCACTGTTAAATTATCTTTAAATTTGATATGTTTATATTTAAAAAATATATACAGACTGTAGTCAGCTCCCTTGAGGGAGGATAGGAAAAGTTGAGGGGCAAACTTTAGAAGAGTTTTTCATCTCATTATGTGCCAGAGAAGGGGTAAGATCTAGGTTTCTCTTTGGCAATGCTCTTTACAGAAGAGTGTTGAAGGGGAGGTCAAGTACTGAACCCTACATGGAACAGCATCATCACTTTGATGTGTCAAGTCTAATATACAAAGTCTCCAAATACCTCTGGTAAAAATAACATATAACACTATAAAATATATTGAAATAAAATCTGCTAGTTATGATAGGAAGCAAATAGAACAAAAACGAGAGCTCTGACTTCCCTTTCACAAGATAAAATATAAACATGGCAATTAAGTAAAAATTCAACTTCTGGAAAGTGAAATGAAAATAAAACTATTTTATGCAAGTTCTGACATCTTAATTGTAGATTACAGTCTCTTGTCTTTGGCTGTAGTAATTAATGCTTTTATTTACTTTATTATAATGTTTTAGTAGTTAATTTGTGATTTATTTTATTATTGCTTAATTTGTTTTTCAGATATTTATTCAATTTTCATATATTCTTTCTTGCTTATATTTTTGAAAGTAATTTCTGTGTATAAGAAGAGATGACACAATAACTATGCTATTGTAAACTGGAATTGAGAAAAATAATAACTAATGTTGAATTGAGAAAAATTATATTTATATATATATTGGACATACTTTTATGATTTTTTAATTATTATCACCAGACTTAAAATATACACATTTAATAGACATAATTTGAGGATTCAATGATGATATGACTCTAACATTATAATTTGATACTATTGATATTAAATTAGAGAATAATAGAGTATATTGCCAACTGCCTTCTAACATTATATAAATGTAATGCATTGTTCAATTGTTAATTACTAAGTATTAAAATTTTATTTAAAAATTATATATATATGTGTGTACCAATGCATTCATAGCATTGCTTGTTTTTTTTCTAATGACTTGAATAACTAAACTAATATATATTGGATTTTCAGCAACGTTTAAGCAAAAGACGGCAAAATGAAATAATGGCCCAAATTCAAGCAGCTATCATACAGATTCCTAAACCTGCACCAAATAGGGCTCTCAGGGCACTTGATGCCCAAAAAATGATGAAAAAGAAAAAAGAGGCTGAGGTAAGTGATCATCTTCTAATAGTGATCCATGTCTATATTAGTGAAAGAATGATCTTCCCCTTTAACATACAGAGAAACCTCCCCCAGCTTTTATTCCTCTTTATTTTATTTCTTCTTTTGTCACATTCCTGTTCAGAATTTCTCCACTGCATACACACCCAACTCATTCATTGTCTACTGTTGTTTGTTTAAAAATACAGAATGTAACTTTAGGCCAAGGATGGCAGCTTTCTATTAAAAGAAAGCTTGCCTAGACTGCTTTGTCTCTGACAAAATAGAAGAGAGTGGGTGTTGTCATCATGGCTTCTAGCCCCCACAAAGTAGTCAGGGACAATTGAGGCACACATGCCATGTAGATCTCTCTTCTAATATGATTTGTATTCAGTTTCTTCTTACTGTATTATACTGTATTTTTCTGTGACTTCTAGAAAATTTAAGTGATATGCATGCTAGCAGTGTATTTAAATTTAAAAAATTCTACCTAAGTGATATATTATTAAATCAAACCAACTGCCAATTATTCCAACAGGATATAATCCTATTATATCTCACAAGAGCCATAATTTGTTTTAATACTAATTCCTGCAATCTGCACTTCATACTGTGTCAGTGATTGTTCATTATGTTCTTGTGTGGCTTAGGAAAAAGAATAATTGTTAACATTTATTACGTAACTGTCTATATATGTGTTATATTTTTTGTTCAGGTTATAAGCTGTGTTCAACATTATTTTTAATATGTAAATAGTTTTCTAGGTGCAGAATATTAGATTTCCCTATTTTGTAGTTTAGCAAACTTAGGCTACAATAACTGATGGGTTTTAGCAAAGTTTGTGATGTTGGTAAAGACTGATAGATAGCTCTGATAACTAAATCTATTGTATTAATTATACATGAATCCATTATTCTTTGTTTTGTTCAATATTAATACAATATACTGTACTTTAATTATAAATACTCCCCCAGAGATTTTACTAGACTCCATTTAAGGTAAATCATTTCTTCCATTTTGATTAGCTTCATTAATTAGGATATGCAGTACAAAGATCAAGTAAAATGAATTTTCTGAAAGCAACTTGCATAAATAAAATTGTATGAAAAACTCCTGAATTATTTTAATTAATAATTCATATCTGAAAATACATTTTATCCCTTAAAACAGTTTCATATAAGAATGTATGATCTGACTAATAATCTGTTTTTATTACATGAACTCTAAAATGCAATGTTAGAGCCAAAGTTGTGAACTGAATTCAGGTTATGAGTTGTTTAAATTTATATAAATACACTTAGTCAAGCATGTAAAAGACATAAATTACAGCAACATTCCAAAATCTAGTCTTTTTGACCTTCCTTAATTAAACTTAATAGCACATGCTATCTTACAAACTTTAAAGACTATAGTAAAAAATATTCTGAAAGGGAAAACTGATAAGTAAATTTTCTTTAAAGGATGTTGCCAATGAAATTAAGAAGTTTGAGGCACTAATAAAAAAGGATCTTCAGGCCAAAGAAAGGTAGGATGTGATCCATTTTATTACAAAATTATTTTAATTATAAATATTTGAAATATTAAAATATTTTAATCACGAAACTATATTCTATTTTACCTGTGGATTTTGTATATTTATAAAATTTACCTGAAATAGCCATTCCAAAGACTTTTTTACCTTGAATATTATTATTAAGGGTATTTAGAGGAAGGGAAATGACTAAAATGCAGTTAACAATTTTTATAAAGCTTAAGAGGAAAGTGGTTGTCATGAGATGTGAAATTAAATTTTGTGCTATATTTATGCTTCTAAGTTCAGGTGCATATTCAAAACGTTCATTGAAATTGCTTCAGATTACTATTAATTTTATTTGCCACAGTAAATCTCTTATTAGACTATAGTTTGGTCTCCAATTTTGCATCCTCAGTCTTTAACAGGAGACTCAGAAATAAAGAGCGGCTAAATTAATTCATTGCACAAATGAGTATCTGTCATTAAGACAACTTTTTTGGTGACTCCATTGGAAAAAGTAGCGGTTAATGGTGTTACTTTCAGACAACAATCTGCTTTCTTTTGGAGGTCACCAATTCATAGTAAATACAAAGCAATTTGAATTTGTCATATTTTCAAGGGCAACTATCCAACCTACATCTTATTGAATATAAAACAAATCATTATTAAAAAAAAAAAGAAGAGGGACGTGGTCACTCTGGATCAGGAATAGGTGTTGAAAGAGGTAAAGTGGCATACATAATACCTTCTCAGTAGCAGTATCTTAAACCACAGTGCCTAATAAGGGAAAAAGAAAAAGGAAAAAAATTGCCAGAGGCAAGTTGGGGATAAGGAGGAAAACTAGAAATGTTGGTAGAGAGAAGTAGACATCGTGACAGGATTCATGTTGTAATATTTTCCACCTGAAACTCTAACATGAGTAACTGTAAGTTGGCAATTTATGGCGATTTAATAATATTTTTTGAAATAGAAAAAAGCAAATTATATACTTCTGTTCCATATAGTTGTTTATGTTTTTATTTATTTATTTATTTATTTTTGGTTTTTGGACCACACCAAGTGACACTCAGGGGTTACTCCTGGCTATGCGCTCAGAAGTCGCTCCTGGCTTGGGGGACTATATGGGAAACCTGGGGATTGAACAGCGGTCCGTCCTAGGCTAGCACAGCAAGGCAGGCACCTTACCTTCAGCTCCACTGCCTGGCCCCCATTTAGATATTTTAAGGGGAGAGAATAAAATCAAATGAGAATAAAAGATGGGGGGAAATGATGAGGAAGGCCCTTGTGGAAGGAATGCATATAATACCTGTCATCCTACTCCCTACAGAAATTTCTCTTGTCCTGTGCTAATCCTTGCCTCCATTTATTATGCCCAGACATAAAAAAAAAATAAGAAACACAACCTAGTCTGACTTGTTTTGTCACCTGTTGAACTCTTCACACCAACCCCAACCTTAGTCCTTGAACTTAGATATTTTTTTAATTTTAATTTTAATTTTTGGGGGGCCACATCTGGTGAAATTCAGAGGTTGCTCCTGGCCATGTACTCAGAAATCACTCCTAGCTTGAGGGACCATATGGGACGCCAGGGGATTGAACCAAAGTCCATCCTAGGATAGTGCAGACAAGGCAGATGCCTTACAGCTTGTGCCACAGCACTAGCCCAGAACTTAGATTTTTTTTAAACATATTTCATTGGTAGCATACTCTGAGGTGAGAAAGAAGTGATATCACTAGAATCATTCTTTGATGTACTGAAATTTTTCTTGTCACTAATGGGATTGTTTGTAACTCCTCTGCTAGCCTTTTTCTAGGACCCTCCATTTTAATTTAGCAGGTATTGATTACCAAGTTAATCCAAGCATTGTGGCATTTTATCATCCCTGAACCATCATCTATTTTGATTGATTACTATCCTTGGTTTTACTATCAAAGGTTTTAAATAACCTGTCTACAGTACAACTGTGGGTTTCCACCCTGTATCTACTACCAATCCAGCCCAAATCTAGTAGCCTTTTTTTTCTGTTAGTGTTATAAGCACCCAACCAGGGGTGGGTTAAACTAGAAGATTGCTTCCTTTTTGTGTAATCATCAAAAGGTAGACAGCCTAGGGAGCTGTTGTAGTCTCAAGGACATCAGAACTAATAATATCATCTTTTAGTTCCAATGTTGTTCAGTTGTCCCATTGTATGATTCTTATCCTCAAGATACATGCACGATAACAAGATGAGAGTAGCAAAGATCAAAAATTTGGATATTATGCATGTGAAATAATTCCATTAATAGATTTCCCAGAAGTCTCCCATAATTTTTAACCTTACCTATTGGGGGTCAGAATTCAGTCACATGCCAACGCTACCAGACAGTTGACTAGAAAATGGTGTTTAGCTCGGTACACTGTTACCCTGAATACAGTTGGAGCTCTGTTTTGAAGGAAAATGGAGAGGAATAGAAGTGTCTATTACAAGTTTGTTCTTGGCAGAAGTCTTAACCTGGTGTATCCAGAGATTTCCTACTGGAGGGGGAACCTGCGATATTGACATCCCTTCTCAGCGGAGCAGAGTACCACTAGGTATCCAAAGTCATCTCAACAGTCATTAGTTATGAGCAGCCTCCTCTGAGAATACAAATTTCTTTCTATGTGCTGCACTAGAAAATATTTTCCTACAGCCTTCACTGAAAAAGGTTGGGAACTGCTGGTCTAGAACAATGGCTATGGTGCGATATGGATATTCTTGTGCCCTTTTTAATAATCTAAAATTTATATTTGTGTGCTTCATTCTGAAGTTTTAGATGCAAGCATGATCTGAACTCTCCAAAATTCTTTCAGAAACTTTATACTGCTTAGTGCTAGAAAGCATTAAAATGTGATAGGTTGGCGCAAGGAGCAGCCTTTGCTGCTCTATCTTAAATATCACCTTCCTGAAACAGTTCCTCAGGGATCTTATATCAGAGGCTCTGCTTTCTTGTCCTCTTTTGGGAGAAGGAAATAGTTTAATCATACTGATGCAAAAGGTTTCATGACTACTTTTATGCACTTGTACAATTTTTCTTTTTTCTTAAGACAAATAATAAAAGATAGCTGTTTCTTGAGCTAAAGTTGTTGACAAATGCATTTAAGAAACTAACATCTAATTCATATAGCAAAATGGCAGGCTACAAAATTAGCATGCAAATATCAATGGTCTTCTTATACATAAATAATGATAGAGAAGAAATAGACATTAAAAAACAATCCATCACAATAACACCACAGAAATTCAAATGTCTTGGAGTCAAGTTAACTAAAAAATGAAGGATCTATACAAAGGAAACTACAAAACACTGCTTTGAGAAATAAGGAATTGGAGACATATACCTTGTTCATGGACCGGGAGGATCAACATCAATGAAATGGCAGCAGAGGAAATTTCCAATAAAGTATTTCACTTACAGTTATTGAGGGTCCAGTTTCAGCCTGTTTGGGCACCATTATGTTGCAAGTCAGCCCTTGATGGGGTTGACTGATGGAGGGATTGAGGATGAGGTCTTTCCCCTCCAGCTCGAACCACCCTGTTCAGCTGGTGGTTCTGAGGTGAAGCAGTGGGTAAAGGCTAGCAGACAGCCAGGCTTGTGAAAATATTAGCTTTATTCAGAGGACAAGACTGAAGCTCAAAGCCTCAGCATCTGTTCCAGCCAAAAAACCTTCTGCCTTCCACAGACCCTTGCTTTTATCTCCTAGAATCAGGTACCATCCAAGGGTGGGAGCAGAATGCCAGATCACACCCTAGGGTAGGGCACAATCACTGATCAGGGTAGGGTCAGTAACTTAATAATCCCATTGAAATGTTTACATACACAACAGAATACATTTGAGTA
Source organism: Crocidura indochinensis (assembly GCA_004027635.1). Classification (NCBI taxonomy): domain Eukaryota; kingdom Metazoa; phylum Chordata; class Mammalia; order Eulipotyphla; family Soricidae; genus Crocidura; species Crocidura indochinensis. The sequence continues at coordinate 30,097 of PVKC010001571.1, read as the reverse complement.
TTCAGAGAATGACCTCCCAGACATACAATAAATTAATCTTTGACAGAGAGGTAAGAAATGCAAAATAGAGCAAGGAAAGTCTCATTAAGAAGTGGTGTGGAGATGACTGGTCAGCCAGTGCAAAAAATCAAACTCAGAGTTCTAACACCATGAACTAAGGTGAAATCAAATGGATTAATGGATTAAAGACTTTGATAGAAGAAAATGTAGACAAAACACTCAATGGCATTGAGACTAAAGGTATCTTTAATGAAACACCACTGTCCAAAAAAGTGCAAGCAGAGATAAACAAATGGGATTATTTTAAACTGAGAAGCTTCTGTTCTTCAAAGGAAACAGGGATTAAGGTACAAAAGTTATCCACAGAATGGGAGAAACTATTCACCCAAGACCCATCAGATAGGGGCTCATATCTAAGATATACAAGGTACTGACAGAACTTAACAAGAAAAAAAATATCTAACCCCATCAAAAACCCCATCAAAAAATGGGGAGAAGAAATGAGCAGACACTTTCTCAAAGAAGAAATACAGGTGGCCAAAAGGCACATAAAAATGCCCCACGTCACTAATAATCAGGGAGATGCAAATCAAAGCAATGAGATATAATCTCATGCCATATACTGGCATGCATCACAAAGAACAAGAACAACCACTACTGGTGTGGATGTGGGGAGAAAAGAACTCTAATTTACTACTGGTGAGAGTACCATCTAGTCCAGCCTTTCTGGAAAACAATGTGGAGTTTCCTCAAAAAACTGAACATTGAGCTCCATATGATCCAGCAATATTTAGGATCACAAAATCACAATACAAAAATGCACTCTGCATGCCTATGTTCATTGTAGTACTATTTACAATAGCCAGAATCTGGAAACAACCCAGATGCCCAATAGCAGATGAATGGTTAAAGAAACTGTGCTATATCTATACAATGTAATATACACAGCTGTTAGAAAAATTGAAGTCATGAAATTTTACTATACTTGGATGGACCTGGAGACTATTATGCTGAGTGAAATAAGTCAGAGTGTGAGAGATAAACACATAATAGCCTCACTCATCTATGGGATTTAAGAAAAACAAAACAAAAAAAACCAATATAGTAATAATATCCAGAGATAATAGAAATGAGGACCAGAAGGACCAGCCTATGATATGAAGTTTACCACAAAGATTGGTAAGCATAGTTAGAGAAATAAGTGCACTAACAACTACCATGACAATGATTGAGAAATAGAATTCCTGTTTTGAAGACAGGCAGGGGCTGGGGGAGGAGGAAAGTGGGGGACTTTGGTGATAGGAAAGTTGCATTGTTGAAGGAGGTTGTGTCTTTTATGGCTAAAACCCAATTACAAACAGGTTTGTAACCATAGTGCTTAAATAAATTATTATAGATAAGAATAAAATAACATCTATAAAAATGGATATTCATGAAAATAAAATGTAGCTTTCTTCATGAAGATCTTTATTTGAATATAACAGTATATTGATAGATAAATAAAGGATAAAATAATATTAAGCATATTTTACAGCATAAATGCAATGGAAGAGAGCTACTTACTGATGCTCAATCAGGGAAAAACCTTTGAAAACACATCTAGGGAAAATATAATAATTTTGATGAGTGATTGAAAAATTTATGACAATTTTCATAAATATATTAAGTCTTAATAAATTGAGTTAAATTTTATCCTTGGCCTTGCTGTGACTGTTACATAATCTGCTCAGTGATTTAGGTGACATTATAAAACCACAGGTAGATTCCCCACTGATAAAATAACTGTGATTTTAGTGTACAATTTTTATAATTATATTATGCTGGTATAATGCTTTTAGTAGATTTTGAAATTAATAGACATCAAATACCTGTCATTCATATAAGTCACAGATACAGAAAGTAAAGAACAGCATACTTTCCTTATGAGCTTAGAGTTCGGTTAGGAGCCATAATCCTTTCAGTGGATTTTTTTCTCCTCTAACTTTCTTGTTTCTCCCTTGTTTTGAGTCAAGATGAGGACTGAACTATGATATGTATTATGTATGTTTATTATTTAATGAAAATGAAATAATAATGCTTTCAAAAAGTACTTTTCATTAGAGTACTGCATCCATATTAGAACTGATTATGATTCCCTATACAGCACAGTAATATGTTCTTGTCTTTTGAGTAATGTCATGTTTTAAATCAAATAGCTTATAATTTTAAACAATAATTATTATAATGTTAAAAATTATTATTTTGGTAAGGTAGCATTAATAAATCTTTGCCATTGTTTATTGTCTCCTGTTTATTTTTAAGAGATATCAATGAGAAGGAGAAGTTTTTTGTCCTTATTTACATAAAAATGTATCTTTTAATATAACTTTATAATGAATATGTGTTATTCCTAATCACAATTTGTCTCACTTAACTGACTATGTTTGTTTTCTACTGGTGATATCTCACATATTCCTCCTGATCCTCTAATTTTGGACATGAGTTAGGTGTTCTCATTTACATCTCCAGAACATGGGCAAAACGTGACATTGAATCTGAGTTTACTGGAAGGAATGGATGGTATGATGTACAAGTTAAATTTTAAACATGTGACTTACAGTAAGATTTGAGCCTCTGCCATAGGCAGTCAAAAAGTCATAAGGAGTTCATTGGGCAGCTTTCATTTGAGGAAAGTATAGAAGATGGAGTCACCATTTCAGCATGTACAGAATAGCTTGAGTTTGATATACTGAGTCAACTCATAGAATTGTGATTTCCATGACCATTGTATTATTAATATTGTTCCTTCTCCAAGTCAAACAGTGGAGGTAAATATTCATAGTCAACATGAAGCATAGAAAGAGTGAGAGGAGAGAGAGAAAAATTGGTGAGAATGAGTCATAAAGGGAGCTAAGCAGATGGAGTTTATTGGAGTTTTAGATATTAATTGAAATCAAAATCCTAAACTATGGTCACTCTTATAAGTCATCCTAAAATTCTAATATTGGCTTTATTGAATTTAAAATCCTTAATTATGGTCACTCTTATAAGTCATGCTAAAGTTCTAATATTGGCTTTACACTCACAGTATTACTTGATAAAGCACTCAAAGAGCCTTCTAAGTGCATCCTCCATTGTCACCCATAGAGAAATGTTGATTGCATAGTTTTAAAATATAAATTGAAAATTATTTTTCTTAGTGCATCCAAGCCTTCTTTAGATGCATCAGGTCAGACAGCTACTGATTTGTTGAACACTTATTCTGATGATGACTACATAAAAAAAATCCAAAAGCGTCTAGAAGAAGATGCGTTTGCACGAGAGCAAAGGGAGAAAAGACGGAGGAGATTGTTAATGGATCAATTGATAGCTCATGAAGCACAAGAGGTAAGAAAGTTAGAAACCATTTAATTAACCACTGGAAATTTTAGAAAATATAGTATTCTATATGTACATATATGTATCTTACAAAATTATTTTTTATTTTTCATTAAATGGCAATCCTCCAATCCTGGTAGCAAATATACTCAAGAAAATAACAACTTGCTTGGTACTTTTACTACCAGCATCTAGAATCTGGCAGTAGTTTGTACTAAACCACTATGACATAAAAATATAAAACAAACAAACAAAAAAACAAACAACCAAACCTGGAACTTACGTCAGCTATGTGTTTCTACTTTGTACATATGGATGGTTTGTAATATATATCAGGTTATTTTCATATCTTGGCTATTGACTGACTATATTGTGACTGATTATAGGGGTGGAGACATTCTATGATACAAGTTATTGCAGCCTCTTGTCTTTTTGATAACAGTCATTCCAACAGGGGTTGACACGGTAACTTACCTTCACTTTGCTTTGCACTTTTCAGGTGACTAGTAATGTTGGGTACCTTTCACAGACTATCTTTTTTGTTTTGTTTTGTTTTTTGGGCCACATCCAGTGACGCTCAGGGGTTACTCCTGGCTATGCGCTCAGAAGTCGCTCCTGGCAGGCATAGGGGACCATATGGGACCGGGAGATCGAACCGTGGTCCGTCCTAGGCAAGACAGCAGGCACCTTACCTCCTGCACCACCTCCCGGCTCCCAGACTATCTTATTTTAAGGTAAATTTTTTTCAGGTCCTTTGTCCACTTCTAAACAAGGAAATTTATTACTGTTGAGTTTACAATAGAGTTCCTTGAAATACTTGAAATAGAAATTTTGTAAATATTTTCTCCCTTTATAAAGCTTGCACCTTCACTTTGCTTTGTTGTTTTCTCTGGTATGTAGTAATGTTAGTGTGATGTGATTTTGTCTTATTCTTTGTTTTTGTTGCTTGAGCTATTGGGTCTTATTTTTTAATTCTCTAAGAATTTTTTTATTGTTCTCTGTTATTTTTATTTATTTATTTATTTATTTATTTATTTTGGTTTTGGGGCATACCAGGGATGCTCAGGGGTTACTCTTGACTTTGTGCTCAGAAATGACTCCTGGCTGTGGGGACCATATGGGATGCTGGTGATGGAACAATGGTCTATCCTAGGTCAGCCGCTTGCCCTACTGCTGTGCCACCACTCTGGCCTCATCTCTGTTATTCTTTTTTATTTTTTTGTATAATTTTTTGTTTTATTTTCAAGATTATAGTTTTATTTTTTTAATAAAATACTATTAAAGTTCAGTTTTCAGGGAGTCTTGGCCAGCATGGGTTTTGGCAGACCTCCATTGTGCCAGAGGTCTTTTTAACCCGGCCTAGGGTTAAAAAAGTTGATGGTCACTATCACTAACAGGTATAAATAGCACAAACCTGAGAACAACAATTCATGTTAATTTATAAGAATTGTGTCCTTGTGGTGTCTTATAAATAATGCACTGTATGTAGTACTGAATAGTTGCATCATGCTGATATATTTAATTTTGTGTGTATCCTGTAATTATATTGTTTTCAGAGAACTTACTATAAAGAACAAGATATACCTTTGATGTACTATACTAAGCATTAAATGTATTTGATTTTAGAAGGGTAATACTTCCTTATTAAAAAAAAAGTTCAGTTTTCATAGGATACTTCTAGAAAAAGAATATGTACTCATACATCGTCTTTTTTAATATAATAATAATTTTTATTTTGACCAAAGTGGATTACATATCTTTCACAATAATATTTTAGGTACATATTAACATTGAATCAAGGGAATTCTCACCACCAAAGTTGTCCTCCCTCCAGTCCTGTTCCCAGCATGCATCCCATATCCCCCTCCCTTACCCCTAGGGCTGCTAGTATAAATGGTCCCCTCTGTGTCTGGCTTGTTGTAGATTGGGTATTGATTCTGTTGTCATTGGTTTTGGATTTGGTGTTTAAGCCTAGTTATTTTGATTACTACTTAATGATCATACAACTGTTTGGTCTTGGTACCCTCCAATATTTCCCCCTCAATTTGAGAGGCCGATCAAGATGGTTCAAGTTATGTGGTTCTGTTTGAAGAAATACAATGGGGTAAAAATCAAACAAGCAGAAAATGGTCGGAATCCTTCTAGAGGCTCTAAACATCAATTTGAGAGAAGAAAGGGAAAAAGGAATAAAAACACCACAACAATACAAAAATCAAACAATCCGAAAAGCACCACAGCAATAAAGACAAGCACCACACAATAACCGCAGTCCTGAAATAAAAATAAAACAGAGCACAAAAAATGAAAACAACAACAATAACAGAACCAAAAATTTTGTGCTGCTTCTTTTTTTTTTTTTCTGCATAGGCACAGTAAATATTGGAGAAATTAGAAAGGGAATTTCCTTGGCCTAAGAGATACAGGGTTTCTCTGCCCTTGAAGTATACTGTCATGGAAATAACTACAGACTCCATGCATGTTCATTTTCTCTTCCCTAGGTCCTTTTGTGGCATATGTTAAATTTCTGCTCCATCATGGATGATAAAAATCAGACCTCTGTATCTAGAGATCTATCATTTATATAGTTCCAGGTCTTATGAGTAACCTTTGAGTAACCTTATGAGTTACTTATGAGTAATCCTAATCCACTTTTTCATTGAATTTTGTATATTATGTAAAGTATGGGAGCATTTCATCCTTTCTCTTATGGATATCAAGTTTCCCTGTATAATTTATTGAGGATTCCATACTTTTCTCAGTGTATCCTTGGCACCCATCTTGAAGATTAGTAGAATTTACATATGTGGACTAATTTCTAGGCTCTATATTCTTTTGTTATGTCTGGTTTTATGTCACTGTTATATTATTTTTGATAATGTAAGCTTATAATGTAGTTTTATAACATAATTTGAAATCAGAAAGTATGATGCCTGCACTTTTGCACATTTTGGGGGGGCAACACCCCATATCACTCAGGTGTTACTCCTGACTCTGCACTCAGAGGTTGCTCCTGGCGTGGGGGGCCATATGAGATGCCAGGAATATAACATGAGTCTGTCCTGGCTCAGCTACATGCAAAGAAAATGCCCTACCTTTCTGCTACCACTCTGGTCCCACTTTTGTTCTTGCTCAGAGTGTTTTAATTCTTTGAACTATTTCATGTTTCCATATGAATTTAATATTTTCCTATTTGTGAAAATTAGAATTTTATAGATATTTTATTAACTTGAACATTTTTAGCAATGTTCCCAGTTGCCAGTTATGAAACAATATTTTCTTTACTATTATTCTTTTTAATGTTATTCTAAATGGTTTTTAGGGTTTTTTTTTTAGTTTTTTTTTTTTAGGTTTATTTTAGTTCATTGTTTGTGTAAAGAATTGGAACTTATTGTTATGTGCTGGTTTTGTGTCTGAAAATTTTCTGATTTTTAAATTAATTCCAAAATTTTTCTTGGAGTCTTTTCTACAGATACATCGTGTCATTTGAAATGACCATTTACTCTTAACTTTCTGATTTAAATATTCTTTTATTTATTTTTCTTGACTAAGTGCTTTGACTAGGACTTCCAGCCTCATGAATAGAAGTGAGAAGAGCGGGCATCATTTTCTTATTCCTAAACTTATTAGCTGAGCAGCTAAAAATGTTAGCATCAAACTGTTGATTGTAATTTTAATTGTAGAGTTGGCATACATAGCCTTGATTAGGTTAAAATAAATTTTTTATATATAATTTGTTGATTTTCTCATAAGGAATGCTAAATTTATTCAAATGCTTTATTTCTATTTAGATGGCAGGAAAATGAATTTCTTAAAATCAACAGAAAAAGTTGTTAGTCTTCTCACTTGGATCATTGACCTACTAGTGTACTTCAATGGTTCATTGAGCTACTGAATTGTCCAGTAGTTCTCAAAGTATGATTCTTGGATGAGAAACATCAACAAGGATCCTTTACTGATACCAAAATTTTGTTACTGATTGATTCTCGTTATCAACCCTACTGAAACAAAGACTCTGGGATTAACAGCCCGTCTTATTTAGTGCAGCTGCAAAATGAGTATAATTGATACTTAATTCATTATAAGAACATATTTATCAAGCCGTTCCTATGCTGTAGGTCATGTCATAGAGCCAAGGATACAAAAGGGAACAAGAATAATGAGAAATTTTATCTTAGAGAACGTCCCTTTTGTAGGGAGAATACAGAAATAAATACATTAGTGTAAAGGTATAAAATTGGTGAGGGAATGATGACATATGGTAATAGAATCTGGGTTTGGCTTTGAGATGGTTTCTGGAGGAGGCTTATAATACATAGTACATAAGTCATAAGGAAGAGTCAAGAGCTAGAGACTGACGGTGGACGTAGTTGTGGTGAGGTGAGAATAGGTCAACTTGAAATAGTAAAAGGTAAACTACTTCCAGAGATACAGACATGTTATAAGATTCTATGTTTTTAATCTGACTATTATATGATCTGGCAGGAGTCCCAGAGGCCAAATCATATTAAGCCCCATAAGCCAAAGAAGAAGAAAATAGAGGATTTTATTCAGAGTGTAAAGGAGGTCAAGATTGATGATATTGAATTTTCTTTTAAAAAATATCACTCTTGTTTTGATCTAGAAACAAGATTATAGAATGGCGATATAATCTATACCAGGTTCAGAAGTAGCACAGTGGTTCCATGGTACAGTCTTGTTTGGGTTTCTGACACTACAGGAACCCCTGAGCTGGGGGTAGGTAGCCCAGAGACCTCTGTGTACCTCTGGGTGTGATACTGGAAGCCTCAGAACTGCCTAAGTGACCCAAGTATCCCCCAATTCCCCATGGTCCCAAGCAACAGATCATCTTCTGGCCCCTGAATTGAATCCCTGACCTGAATGACTGAGAGAATCTGGTGAGACCCCCTAGGCCTCTAACACCACTTGAGATGACCCCTTCCCAAAATGACCTCAGATTACATTTAGGGCATTGGTGATGATGATGAAGGGAAGTGACTACAGGAAAAATTACTTGAGAAATAAATAGAAATTTATTATCAAAAATGAAACAATGAAAATAATAAACCAGATGAAAGGCCAGATAAACAATGTCAGAGTTGTGAAAGACTAATCTAACTAATCACATCTGGTTTGTGTACTGGTATTAACAGAAGAAATATAAGACAGAGAAGTGAAAGTATCCATGAATTCTGCTTCTTAGTGAAAAATATTACAAAGCCTAACTACAAGATTCACAATGATCTTTACCTACTCAGTTTGATAATCTGTCTTTTAATGAGAAGAATTATAAATTATAAAAATAAGATCATTTGAAAGTAAGTTTTAAGATAACTATCTTATCTGTGCTGACCCTGTTGGCCAGCAAGGGTCAAATTCCATCTCCTCAATGTATTCTGGTATTTCAGGGAACTGGGACATTTTCCCCCAGCTGATGACCAGAAAAGAATGGGTTTCAGGCTGATGACCAGAGACAATTTATTCCCTTCCATCAAAGCTTATATAGGGCAAGAGAGCTGGGATAATTGCAAGGCTGTATCAGAATAATAGCCTGGGAGTAGGTGAGGCACCAGCTAGAAAATAAGCCTGAACAATAGAGTTTAGGAATGGCCCTAGAGCAACTCAGTTTTAAATAGGAATTATATCCTTTAACCCAAGCTAACTTTGAGGGAGTAGGGAGGGACATGCTGAAATCAAGCCCAAGTAATCATGGGGGCTGGTGCCCCTCTTTGCTGTCCTTCCTCAAGTGGTGTTTCTAAAGCTTTTAATCTCAAGGAGAATCCCCAAAACAATTGCTCTATGGGTTCCCTTGGAACTAATAGCTCTGCAGAAGTTCATCTACCAGGCAGTTCAGGAACAGCATCACAGCGGGCTAACCAACAGCTATTATTTCAAATTTCATTAACTAGCAGTAGGATTTGAACAAACTTCCCAAAACCCATATTTTGGTTTCTAAATTTGATGGTACTATTTTTATGTTAATAAGCATAGCCCTGATATTTATCTGGACAATAGGGTGAATTAATACTTCCTTGGTTACCTTGCTTTCCACCAGGATAGAAAGTAACTTTTCATTAGCTTTTAAAGACTTCAGCTAGAGTCTTTTTCTGAGTTCTGACATATCAGTGGCATGGAAAGGCTCTACATATTTCCAAACAGAGTACTCTGTCTCTGCTAATCCCTTTCTGTATTTGGAAAAGCATACTTTTCAAGAAATAGCATGCTGAGACATGTATGTCGCCCCTAGCCTCCACTCCTTCCCACTGCCTCCTTTCCCTCTATAGAGGAGATGCCAAGCCTCAGTACATATGGCAACAGTACCATAGTTGGGACAGAGAATCCCCACTCACCCTTCTCTCCTCCGGGGTATAATGGTTTTTTAAGTGCTTGAATTTCTTCATCATAAAGAAAACCTATCTCTTTGGGAAAGAGTGATATGAATAACATGCCAACATTAGTACTGGTTTTTGCTTCTTCCTGCACATACATTCAAAATATTTCCATGTATTCTTTTCTAACCTTCAGAAAAGGATTGGTTTTTCTCCAGGTAGAGTGGGTTATTTTCCCTAACAGAGGCTATGTTGAGCTTATGTGGGAACCTGACACTTGTGCTCAGTTTGGTATCTTGCTTAATTACTCATAATGAAAAGTAGTTACAATTGAAATGGTAGTGGTGATTTTTAGAATAGAAACATACTTTTTTTTGGATGAGGATATTTTTGGAGAATTGATGAGGGAAAGGATAAAGAGGAACTAATGTCCCCCAAGACATGAGGTAGTGTCAGTAGCTACACAATGGAGTACAGGAAGAATGTAGGTAAAATGGACTACAATTTTAAAAATTGGATATGAAGAGTGATAAGAGAGAAATAAACTTAGGATGACTCTAACTAAGGCCACAGAGTTAAAAGGTTTTTGGGATTATCTGCTAAGCAGGAGAAATGCTGGGTGGAGGAGCAGGTGAACAACTGAGTTAATTATAAGACTTTTAAATTTAAGATTCTGCATGAAAAATAGAAATGAAGACTTTCAGTCTAGGATGCAGATTTGACTATTATTGGTCTGCTCTGGTGGTTCTCAGAGTAAGACCTAGACCAGTAGCATCAACAAACTACATTTACTAGAAATTTGACTTGATAAACATTTTGTCTAGTTTGGGGATTCATGATACTGCAACTCCCAGAATATTTTCTATTTTATTCCCTTGGAACTTATTATCAGTACCAGACCAATTCCCACTTCGTGTTTTGTTTTTTGATTTCACGCCACACCATACAGTACTCAGTATGCTCCAGGGATCACTCTTGGTGGTGCACTGGGGACTATACATATGCAATGCCAGGAATTGAACTGGGGTCTGCTACATGAAGGCAAGCATAGTGATGCCTGTACTATCTCCAGGTCTTTCCATTTCTGTAAACAAAACAAAGAAAACACCAGGAATATTCATCTTTCTTCATATTTCATTCTTCTACAAAGGTTGCAGAAACAACATAGGAGAAGGAAGAAAAAGTATAGCCACATTTTGACTATGTATCTAATTCTTCATCAAAGGGTTAAATATAATGAAGTATCGGTATATATGACTCTGTCACTTGTTCATTGTAGATACTAAATTCTTGATTGATACTATGGGTTAAATAGACATTTTTAGGATACTATGAGCATCTAACATGTCTTTATTTTCATATTCCAATGAGACTTTTAGAAAAAGTCTACGTCTAAAATGTGAACTATCTATACAATGGAATAGAAGTTGATTTTCTACTTTTGGGATTGTAGCTTTGATAGTTTGTCTTCATGAAGTGTAATTTATATTGCACTGACTCAGCCCTTCAACAGTAATTCCTTTTCATCTTTTCTTTTCTTCATATAATCATCAAAGTAGTAATCAAAATGTATCTTACTAGTACAGTTTGTTCTTCATAAAGGTCAGAATGACCAGATCTCATCTCAAATTTCTTTGCTGCCTAAACACAGCCAAATATGGAGACTGTTCTATATTAAGCATAGAATTCACTTAGAATAATAAAACAAGGTTATGTATATGTATGCATATATTTATATACATAAATATTTATATTGACTTATACATAAATGTTTATATATACAGTATTTATTAGGAATATTTATGTTTTTATATATGTGTAAACGCACATATATACATATAACTGGCAATTTGGGCTGGACTCAGTGGTGGTTTTCTTTTGTGGGTCTCAGATGAACTGGCTCTTATATCTTTGGTCAACTTGTGGGTCATCTAGGAATGGTTGGCTTTTGAGAACTACTTAGTCTCCCTGGCAAGACATGTACCACATCATTCATTCATTTCTGGTCATTCAGTTTCAGGATGACCAGAGTAAGCTCGTGTTAGGAGTAGCTGTGTCACATGAGAATGTCAGATTCTAAGTGTTTTAGTCTGTGTCTTTGTTCTCGGGGTTTTCATTAATGTCCTAATTATCAATTTAAGTCAGTGAATGGAGTTCAAGTCAGTGAATGGAGCTCTAGCTTTTTGATGGGAGTATCAAGTATTACAAGGCTTAAAAAATAAGCTAAAGAACATGTGTCTATTTTTACTTTCTAGCTCATCCTCCATATTGGATCTTGAAATGAAATAATCCATTAAAATTTAAATTTATAGTGAACTTATAATGAATTAAAGTTTCATAATGAAGGAGGGATAGTTTCAAAGCTGTTTATTATTTTGTTCTTCTATATGTTATTAATAGTAAAATATTGAATGTATTAATTATAGTTGAGTTTAATTTTTCAGATTTTGTTCTCACCAGAAGGTGCTCTGAGCTTCTCCTGGCTTTGCAAGGTTTTACTGTCTGCAGTATTTCCTGGCTCAGAAATCACTCCTGGCAGGACTTGATGAACTAAATTCAGTACCAGGATTGAACCTGGGTTCACCAAATTCAAAGGAAGGGTCTTATTCACTCTACTTGCTCAGTCCCTACCTTGAACTACTAATCATTTCCATGCTCAGAATTTTGACATTTGTCACAGTGTTACTATTTTTAGCTTGTACTTGCCAAATTTACATAATTTTCCTGTAATCTCATAATGAAGTTTTTGAAGAACTTTTTCCTTTTTCATTTTGCTTTATTATTAATTTACAATGTAAAGGAGTGTAATTTAATAATACTTCAGATGTGTATTGAATTCATGACACCACTATACCACCCAAGTTTGTTATTCTCATGCCATCAAAAAGATTACCCTTATCCTTCCTCCAGTCTTTCTCCTATTTTAACCGGTAATCATCACAGATTTTACCAAGTCTAGATTTTTGTCTTTTCAATTATTTACAAACTGTTTTTTGCATCTAAATAAATCATCCTAAAATTACCTTTCATGTCATTATTTCACTTAGCATAATCAATTAAACTGATTCATTTTGTTCCAAATGCATACTTAACATACCCTTTAATTGGCAGAATAATACTCCACTGATTAAAGCAGGCATATGTATGTGGGATATTATCTTTGTCTAGTCTTCTTCCGGTTGAAATTTAAGTCAATTCCATGTTTTTGCTATTTGAGACTAATACTTGGAGATGGGGTGCAAGTATCTTTATGTTAGTGTTTTCATGTCTTTAGACATACCCCAATATGTAACATTGCTGAACTATATATATTGTATTTCCCATTTTTTTAAAAGGAATCCCTATACCACTTTGCATTGAGTCTATACTAATTTACATTCCCACCAATGGTATAAAAAAACTCAGTTTCCCTTTTTCTGCATGTTTGCTCGTGTTTATGCTCTTTTTGGTATAAGGCACTTTCACTGATGTGATGCATATCTCTTTGTTGTTTTGATTTGACTTTCCTTTTGATAACTGAACAGTGAGGGGCATATTAATGTCTTCTTTGGGTCTTCTATTTAAGCTTTTATTTATTTTAGTAGGTTGCAATCTTTAACAGATATAAGTTAGTCTACATAGTTTGGATATTAGCCCTTAATCAGAATAATATATAGAAATCAATTTAGTGAAGAGGTCATTAGAAAAATTACCATTAACAAGGTGATTTTTGCCTCAATAATTGAATTATTGAATATTATATAAAAAAGCAAGTTTTCAGATAATATAATTTTTCTCCTTGAGAATTTTAATTACCTCCTCCTTCCACATGATGTCTCTTTTAGACAAAGTGAGAGAGCTTGAATGAGACTTGGAACAAAACCTATTTATCTAAAATACCTTCATTTTACTCCCTAAGACATAGGTCTCAAAAACTCTCTTGAAAACTACCCAGTTCAAGACACACAGGTATTTAGATAACAACTGGCTTACCGCAGGACCTCTAATTCCCAATTTATACCTTTGTGCCACTGTTCACTTGCCAGTGCCCCTGGTATTTTATTAAACTGAATAGCCAAGAGCTTGGTTCCTGGCTTTTGTTTCAGGTTGCACCCACTTGGATTTTCTAAGATAAGCAATAACGGCATTTTCATTTCTCCTTTCCAGAATGTTCACGATCCTTCTTCTCCAACTTATGCTACCAGATTTTAGTTTCTTCTCACACAGAGTTGAGTTGCTGTCATTGGGGGAATTCTAGTCAGTTTTCAGATTTCAACTAGACAGTGGTTCCATGTCCTGACAATTAGATGTCAAGTGTGCATGTAGCACATTCCAGATTTATAAAAGCATGGTGATGAATTAAAAAGTAGATCCCTTGCTTAGAAAACTTGTCAAGTTGTTACCTAAGTTATTTTCTTTATCAGATTTTAAGGAAAGTAATAATTTATTTAAAGCAAGTGAGTTGCCAGACAGTAAGCAGTCTATATAATAGTACATAAGTTTTGTTGAAATTGGTTTTTTGGGGCAACACCCAGTGGTGCTCAGGGCTCTGTGCTCAGGGATCACACCTGGGAGGTTCAAAGAACCATATAGGGTGCCAAGGATCCAACCTTGTACTGGCCATGTGCAAAGCTAGTGCCGTATCCATCCTACCTAATCTCTAGCCTCCTCCAATTTTTATCATAATAGCTTGATTTTTGCCAAGTTAGAGTTTGAATCAGACGGCAGGTGATTACTAGCACCTTTCAAGTATCTTTTCAGTATAGGCATCTTAGCTCTTGACAAATCTTTGCCTGTTCCAATGGTGCTTTCAGGAAGCTTATCGGGAGGAGCAGCTTATTAACAGACTGATGCGGCAGTCCCAGCAGGAGCGCAGAATTGCGGTGCAGCTCATGCATGTTCGGCATGAAAAGGAAATTTTATGGCAGAACAGAATTTTCAGAGAAAAACAATATGAGGAACGACGGCTTAAAGATTTTCAGGATGCTCTGGATCGAGAAGCGGTAAGCATCTCTCTTAAAATCTAAATTGACTTGATCCTTTCTCCAAGACAGGGGTAACAGATCTGTGGTTGTAAGCCACTTATACTTAAATAAATTTATTTCTTTTTTTTTTCTTTTTTGGTTTTTGGGCCACATCTGGCGGTGCTAAGGCATTACTCTTGGCTCTTTGCGCAGAAATTGTTCCTGGCAGGCTTGGGGACCATATGGGATGCTGAGGATTGAACCCAGGTCCCGGGTTGACCCACCTGCAAGGCTCCTAATCAAGTTAATTTCATTGGCTCTAACCTGTTTTATATGATCCCTTTTTTTTTTCAGGGGAGCACTGGTATTTGGGTCTTAACCTGGCTGCTCAGAGCTAACTCCTGGCTCTATGCTAAGCAGTGACTCTGGGGGCTTTATGTGATGCTAGGGATTAACCCTCGGGCCAGTTTTATTGCTTGCATGGCAATAAAACTATCCATTGTTTTATCTCTCCAATCCTAATCTCTCTGCTATTTGATCTACCATAAACTAAACTGGTGTAAAACTATAGTCTATTTACTTACTACATTTTATCTCTTTACTCTTGATTTTTGTGAATAACTATTTAATGTTCATCATCATCATATAAGCCCAGGTGTTTCTGGCCATTTTGCTGATCTGGAGCTCATTTTCCTGTATATTCTTTAGGATATATGTTAATAGGAGCAATAATCCATAGTTCTTGTGTATTTGTCACAGTCTTTCCTTTTGCACTTGTCAATTTTGCTAAACTTAGCATCATTGGTTCACTTTTTTTCTTGAGTATGTAAATTTTATTGGTTTTGTTTTGTTTTGTTTTGTTTTGTGGGGTTACACCCAGCAGTGCTCAGGGGTTACTCCTGGCTCCATGCTCAGAAATTGCTCCTGGCAGGCACGGGGACCATATGGGGCACCGGGATTCGAACCGATGACCTTTTGCATGAAAGGCAAACGCCTTAACTCCATGCTATCTCCCGGGCCCCAATTTTATTGTTTTAAAGTATAAATCATTGATATTAATCTAGTTTTAATTCCTTTAAGACATTGCTCATTATTTTTTCTAGATGCATAAGAAATTTATTTTTCTTTTAAGCCTACTAAATTTATTAGCGTAATTGATGCTATTTATTTATGTGAATATTCTCAGGAAGGGAGAGCACCTCCAAACTACCTCCTTTTAACAATATATATTTGATATTTAAGAAACAATTTCTTAATTTATGATTAAAATAACAAGATTTATTGGGTCCATAGTTTGTACTGATTCTTTCTCATTAATATAGTGCCATTTACCTGTGGTCCTCAGATTCATTGTAGTTGATAATGATATATATGAACACACCACCCAAAGATCTTGCTGAAAGATTTGCTATTGGCCATTATATTATTCTGTCTGTGCTATTTTATAGCTCTGAAAATTAAAATATACAATTATTTAAAACATAGTATATACATGTATATATGAGTTCCAGTAGCCAAATAATTTATCTATGAGTTATATGAGTCATTTCTTATTTGTTAGTAAGTGTATTTTAAATTTATTCAAGCCATTAGTCTAGATTTGATTAAAGACATGAAAAATTAACATAAGTGGAATTTTAGGAAACCTATCTCCACTGTAATAAAATACTCACACATGTAATCTAGGTAGAAGAGAAAATCTAACAGGAAATAAGAAGCCAGTGCTTTACTAGTTTATTGATTTCTACTGTAATAATCCATGAAAATAAAAAATTTGCTAAAATTATTTATATTAGAAATGCCACTTGGAAAGCAGCATATTCCAGAGTTAAGAAAATGTTACTTTGCCTAAATGTTAAGGGCAGGGAAACATACCCCATGAATCTGAGCTCTTCAAGTGTCTTTCAGAGTTGAATTGTCAGGATAATTTTCATTTCTCTTTTTTGATCAGTTAAATTGAGTGGCATTTGTTTACATTAAGTTTTATGCTTAGGTTGAGAGATAGTACAACAGGTAGGGTTTTTGCCTTGAATATGCCATCCCTGAGACACCATAAGGTCTGCCAAGCCTGCCAGGATGCCTTGCTATTCTTGGAAGCCCATATGATCCCCTGAGTACCTCCAGGCATGATTTTTGAGTGCAGAGCCAAGTATAGCCCCTGAGAATTGCCATGTGTGGTCAAAAATGCAATTAAACAAAAACCTCCTAAAGTTTTGTGTTAAACTAATTTTTCTAAGTGCATTTGAGAAAGTAATAATTTTTTCACAAATCAAGATAAATGACTTGTAAAAAAAGCATTAATGACGGGTCTGATTGTTCTGTGCATTGCTTTTTTTATCTGAAATTAAACTGATTTCAGAAAATTGAATCACTCAGACCTGTTACAATCTCAGAGACCACAATTTTGAGTTCCTAAACCTGAAAAAATTATACCCATTTCATCTCACATGGTTGAATACCTGTTCCTGAAGCTTCAGCATCTGCTTCCTTGCCACTCCTCAGGCATAATTTCCCAGTTGCCTCAAGAAACGTTGAAGGTACCACCTCCTATAACAGTCATGCCTGGCACATGAGTATGAAACATAAAATGTTGAATCAAAGTTTTTAAATTAACACAAATTTTGTCACTTTCTCCTTTAAGTTAAAGGGAATTAGCTTATAAAGTAGATTTTTGTTTCAGTATTTCAGAATAAAAGCAGCAATATTTTACTGCTTCATTATACAAAGGACAAATTTTCAGAAATAATAACTTTTTTATTTAAGCAACTTGATTAGATACATGATTGTTTTTGGGTTTCAGTCATGTAAAGAACACCACTCATCACCAGTGCAGCATTCCCATCACCAAAGTCCCAAATTATTTTTAGTTTTTATTCTCATTGTTTAGATGTTTGTAGTGTGAGACTTCTAGTAGTACTCTTAAATATATGAATATTTGAAAGTTTGATAAAAGCCATTATTAACATTAATTATGTTGATTTATACTATATAGGCACTGTGGAAAACTCATGTTTCTCCTACATCTTGGGCCAGTTTTTCTAGGTCATCTTTAAAGGCTTATTGTCATGTGAAAAGTATTCAATTTTGGAATTCCTTATGCTTAATCCTAGGCCTCTTTTCTTCTCTATGTTGTTTCTCTTATATAATGTCTCATTTTCAATCAGAGAGGTAAAATTTTTGCAATTAAAAAAATGAATTTGTGTGTCTCATGTCCTCTGAGACATAGAATCTATGACCAATTGTTTTCTGTGTGTGTGTGTGTATGTGTGTGTGTGTGTGTGTGTGTGTGTGTTGTTTGGTTTTGTTTTGCTTGGGGACTATTCCTAGCAATGCTCAGGGTATACTTCTAATTGCACTCAGGGTTAACTCCTGGATGGCTCCAGAAACCATTTGTTCCTTCAGCCACATGCAAGGCAAACACACTACACTCTTTACTATCATGTCCACCTGGGTCAATCTCCGCTTATGATTCTCATAAGGAATCATAAAAAAAGGAAAAAAACAAAAACAAAAACAAAACATTAAGAATCTTGGAAATACTCCCGGGTCAACTTGTTAAAGCCCAATACATGATCCTTCTCACCCAGTCTCTAAACAAATCTTGACCTCTCAAAAAGTAGCATCCTATGAGTTCAACTGGGTACATTACAAAATACCAGACCCACTGAAGTTCTGTTTCACTGTTTCACTTTCACAACCCCTTGCCTCAAGCACCATGAAGTATTGCTGTGTTCATTTACCAACTGCCTCTTCAATTTATCTATGTTCTTCTGTGTCTACACCAACCCTTTCAACCTACTGCTGTTGCACTGGCTGCTTTCATCTACTCCTAGTAGATGTAAACTGACAATTACAATTGGGGTACATGAGTACCAAAGTGTCTTCTTTTTTCCTTTAAACCGTCCAACGCTATACTCCAATGTTCACCCAGATAGATGAATAGTGACCTGACTCACAAGGTCCAGTCACCAGGAAACACTCCCTCTCTGCTTCTCCATGTGACTCTCCAAAGACCTATGTACTTAATCTTTCTTGCATAGATAAGGCCTTTTCTCTGTACTACATGGCCCATTTCCCAAGTGATGTTGACCATGTATGTTAATTATGTATTTGGATGATTATTTGATGAAATTTATTTGGATGATTCTTTGATTCTTTATAGGTCACGGCCTATAATCACCAAGGAGGCAGGAGCCTTGCTTGTTTTATGTATTCATGGTTGCCCAGAACCTTTTCTAATGCCTGATACTTTAAGACATTTGGTAGGGAAAGAGGGAAACAGAATATTGTAATTAATTTCTTTGCCACAATTTTAATTGGACTCGTTTTCAGATTAAAATTGTTCATCTCTTCCATTTAAAGCAACTGGATATAGAATAATTAGTTAGTTGCTGATTCCAAATTCCTTTGTTAACAAAATTCCTTTGTTATTTTTAAATAATGAAATAAAGTGATACTTAACTTTTGAGCATTTGCTTTGTGTCAAGTATTAAGATATGTTCATCACATGTATGTATACTGGCAACATTAAGCTAAAGTAGATACTGTCCTAATCTACATTTTACATGCAAGGCAAATGAAGCTTCAAAATCACAGGGTCATAGAGGGCTGGAGAGCAATCAATTCTAGGAGACTCCGAGGATCCAGTCTCAGAATGACTGAGATTTGCTACCTCCCACAGACTTCCTTTTTCCGTTCTTTTTTTCTCATTTTAGGTCTTTAACCCAGTTTACTGTGATGCAACAGGAAATTGTGGTGGGTTCAGCACAGAGGATGGGGTCTGAGGAGGGGAGGTTGAAGGCTAGAAAGAAGGAGGAAAGGCAGACTGTGGGGAGGGGATGGAGACAAGTCATGGTGCACATAGGTTGTAAGTTCTCTATGTGTTTTAGAAAGTCTGTGATGTTTCCTGAAGTAATTTTAGTTCCATTATCATAGACACCCACATGGATTTTTATAGGCAAGAAATAAGAGAGAGCCTGAAGACCTATCATAGTCATAGGTCTTTATATAAATTCCTTCTATTAGTTTTTTTAATCTAAGTACTTCTGCCTATACTATTCTTCTTTCCTCTAAACTCTTCATACTTCATGAGGTGGGTTGTACATTCATGCAAAATTCCTGAGCCTGCCACACATACAGAATGGTCCTTAGTGGTGACCTAAATTGGTTTCTTTTCCAACAAAAATAAAACATGCAGAATAGAACAATAATATCTAACCAAATAAATCTTTTAAAGTAATCTCTTGTCACACATTTAGTCCTTTGTGAATAATATCATAATAAAAATGATTGCTATGAAAATATGGTTCAATAGTTCAATAATTGATAAGGCATATCAATATCTTTTTTCTTTCTAATGAAAAAGTGAAGGCATAGAGATTTTCCCATTAGCCTAAGGTCTAGCTAGACCTTGAATTCTGTGCACAAACTGAGCTTTTCTTAGGAACAAGATTACCTTCTTTGGATGTTTCACTGAATTATATTACAGGAGGCAAGTCTGTTACCTAGATCCTGTTAGCACATGACAGGATTTCTCAAGTTACTTTTATAAAATTTGAAAAGCAATAATCTCTCATTGAACTCTCAGTAGGTAGGCATTTATCTCACTTGGCTGGGCTAACTGTGACTTTTGGATGAAGAAAAGATTTCATAAGCAAAATCATGCTAAAAACCAAACAACAGATGAGGATAAACCAAGAAACCCATTGATTCTGAAAAAGTAGAAATATTCCAGTGGTGGGATTTTTTTTCAACACCTAAAATGTAATATATCATTAATTCACATTAAAGTTTCCATGGTTAGATAGTTTTTCTCTATATTTTGGTGATAAAGCAAGCTAGAGGTGGAATATTTCTAATAATTTTTTCAGCTTTGTATTCTGTACTTAATAAATTCAAGATAAAGTGCTATATACATGTTTAATTTTCCTCTTGTTTAAAATAATTTTTTTTAAATTTTGATATGTTTTGGCTATTAGAATGGTGACTTTATTTTTACTTCAATTATCATCCAATTATAGTTATTTAAAAATGTGTCTTTTTCTTCTTAGGCTTTGGCAAAACAAGCCAAGATGAATTCTGAAGAACAAGCCCAGAGAGAGAAGGAAGTTCATGATCAGATTGCAATGGAAAGAGCTCAAGCTCGTTATGAAAAACATTATGCATTATGTGCTGAAATTTTGAACCAAATACTTGATTTGTCTACTAAAATAGCAGATTATCGAATGTTGACAAACAAGTAAGCATTGTTTCTTAAATTAATAATGTATAAGAGCTACAGGGAATTAGGATAAGATTATAGATACTAGATATAAGATTGTTGATAAGAAAAATAAGCAAGTTGAAAATAAAGAGGTAAAAATTTTTATATCTTTAAAAACTTAAAGAATAACCTAAGAAATGGATTTCTGGCTACCTTGTTTAGGACTTACCTCATATATATAATATTTATGTATATTTGGATACAAAGTTTATATATGTAAACATATAAAGTTCATATATGTACATATAAACTTGGTATCCAAATCCTCTGCTATTGATAAAGAAAACTATAATAATTTATTAAAACAGGAGCTCCCTAGAGGGATGGCACCATATAAGGATTAATTTGCTCATCATTAAATTTATTACTTAAATGCAAATTTGCTAATTTAAATCTATATGTTAACTAGATTTAATGTTAAATAGATTTAATGATTAGCAAATACAAATTAGGATTGACAAATTAGAAAAGCAATCACCTTGTACCTAATACTTTTTCCATAGTTCCTACACATTGTCATGTTTCTGATATACTGCCATGTAAAGAATTAGTAAGTGAAATAATTTAAGGATGAGCATATTTTTGAAATAAAGTGAACATGGTACAAGATTTTAAGAAAAAATTCTAAAAATTTAAGGAAACTAAAGAACAAATATTTTAAATTACATTTTAACGTAATGCATTTATTTATTTATGTTTTAGGAAATAGACTTATTGGGAAGTATATTGAAAAAATAAAAAAACCTTCCCAGCTGGGAAGAAATATAGTTTAGGACTGAGTTACATAATACATATTTAAAGTTCAAAAATTATGAGGATAAAAGTATTGTTTTTTAAATTTATTTATTTAAACCCCAGGGTTACAAAAATAAAAAAAAAATTTTTTTTGGTTTTTGGGTCATACCTGGCAGTGCTCAGAGGTTGCTCCTGGCTCTATGCTCAAAAATCGTTCCTGGCAGGCTCAGGGGACCATATGGGATGCCGGGATTCAAACTACCAACCTTCCTCATGCAAGACAAACATCTTACCTCCATGCTATTTCTCCGGCCCCTACAAAATTGTTTATTGTTGGGTTTCAGTCATACACTGTACACCATCCTTCACAAGTGAACCCTTTCAGTTACTGATGTCTCCTGTTTCCCTCCTTATCTCTATGGCAGTCAGTTTGCCTTTCTCTCTTTATTCTCTCTCTCCTCTTTTCTTTTTGATACTGTGGTTTGCACTATTAATAGAGGGGTGTCTTGCCTGTTAGTTTCTCTACTTTCAGTGCCAAATTCTTGTGTAGAGCAATTCATTCCAACTACCTATTGTCCTAATAGACCTTTCTCTCTACTCTAGTTACACCTATTTTACTCCTGTCTATTTATAAGAAGCTAAACCTTTAAAGTGTTAGAATAAACAAGTGAAAAAATTATGACAAAAAATAAATAAAATTCCAGAGAATATTGTAGGAGTCAAAGGTTAAAAATAGGTGCTGGAGGGGCCGGAGAGATAACAAACCCAGGACCTATTTTGATGAAAATCCCAGAATCCCATATGGTCCCCAGTGCCTGCCAGGAGTAATTTCTGAGCACAAAGCCAGGAGTAATACCTGAGCACAGCCGGGTTTGACCCCAAAATAAAACAACAAAAAAAAAGCACCAAAAATATAGGGGCTGGAGAGATACTACAGCAGGTATGATTCCTGCCATGCATGTGGTCAGCCTGGGTTCTGTTTCTGGCATCCCATATGATCGTCCTAAGCACTGACAGGAGTAATTCTTGAGTTCAGAGCTAGAAGTAACTTCTGAGCATTTCCAAATGTGACCCCAAAAACCTTCCCCCAAAAGGGGGAAAATAAATTAGTAAAAATATAATTTAAAAAAATCAAACAAAAGGTCAAAGGTAGAATATAAAGCAACAGGAGCTGACTGTTCTAGCAACTGAAGTGCCCATCGAGGAAAAAATAGCTAGGAAGTTGAAAAAGCTAGGAAGCATTTGAAAAAGAATCACAGTTCTTATTAGATTACTACATAATAAAGATAGCCTTACTTCTCTCCAGCAAAGGACAGAAGGGTGTCCAGACTATCGTCTTCATGAGGCTGTAATGAGAACTCAATATACCCATGGGATGGTGCGTGAGAGACAATAGAAAGCATAGACTTCCCCCACAGCTAGCACAAATTGGACACCTTACTCTTCGCAGAGGTGTGTGTGAGGAGGAAGTCCTGCTTAGGGAGAGAGGATGCTCACAACGTCCCAGCAACAGCAAGGTCACTTGTGGAGATCAGAGCAGAGGAAGTAGTATTGCTCTCTCCTCTAATGAATAACAAGGATCACTTTCCTTAGAAAGATAAAAAGGCTAAGTGGGAACTTCCACATAAATCTGTCAATAACATAAAACCACCATTGAAATCCTTGGCTACATTGTTGAAAACCCAACTAAGGCAGATGCAAGATCCAGAGTTTTGCAACATAGCATGAAAAGGTACAAATTTTAGTTTAACTATTGATCAACCACCCATACCAAAACCAAGAGGAACTGGAATCGAAAGTAGGAAGACAATATTGAAATGCCGTAATGTGTTTGAGTTGTGTAGATCCCTTACAGAGATATGTTATTGAATGCTATCTTAATTGGAATTGGACATTGCAGATTCACTTTCTTTAGATGAGTGTAGGGTGGGACCCTAATTAAATGTAGCTGATGATCAGATTCAGTAAAGAAGAGAAGCAGAAGGAGGCATATGGCATGATAACAGGAGGATAAAGCTCTGCAATTTCATGTCAAAGCACCACTGAGCCTCTTCACCCAGTCTTGGAATAATCTGGGAGAAAGATGTGGTAAAGGATTCCTTGAATGCCAATTCTATTGGCTTTTGTTCAAAACATTTGTGGAGACAGTTTCAGTAGTACCAATAGGCTGGGAACCAAAGTAGTAAAGTGAGTGGTGATCAACTTTTCTACAGTCATCTGAGAGCCTTCTTTATAGTCCATATATAAAAGCCCATAGAGTTCACAATTTCTATGCCAAATAGATATCTTAAAATTCAACTCACAGAGTCTAAGTTATACTCGAACATTCTAGAAGATCTATATTTGATTTGATTAGTATAGAATTGCACAGAAGTATATAGTAATGTGTCCTCTATTACTATATAAATTGTATTCAGAAACTTAATATAGAGAACATGTAGGTTATATAAAAATGTTTTGAATGAAAAATCACATGAAATGTGTTTTCCCATTTTATTACTCTTGCAACTTGACTGCCTCCAAGTTTCTCATCAGACCCTACTATAAAAAACCTGAAAAATAGTGTTAGTTTACAAGATATGAAGTGACAATAGATATCCACATATGGTTTTTTTCTGTTAAATATTCTGTGTACATGTAAATCAACTGTCCTTTTAAAAGGGACCTGGAAACTGTTCACTCTCTGTTGTGCTTAGAAAAATCCAGAGACCAGAGAATTTATGTTACTTCTTAAGGTAGCACAATCAATTTCTGTCAAGTTTTAATATGACATTCACTATTTTAGATAGATCTGTTAATGCATATATTATAAAAATTGCTAAACATTGGAAGATGGTTTTAAGATTCATTCAGACCAACTAAATTCCAGCCATCTTTCTAGTTTTAGAAATACAAGAGCAAGAATGGAATCTCTGACTTCAGACAGCAGACACTGGAAGATTATTAATATAAACATAAAAAGGCTAAGGTGTAATGTACATTTTGGTTTTCTTTTGGGAGGCCATCCCGATGGTGCTCAGGGGTTACTGCTGCTGTGTATTCAGAAATCACTCCTGGCAGGCTTGGGGGACCATATGGGTTGTCAGGCATTGAACTCAGGTCAGTCCAGGGTCAGCCGCATACAAAGCAAACACTCTACCCACTGTGCTATTGTTCCAGTCCCTCTAATGAATATTTTTATACATTATGTATTACATATATTATTAAGAATTATTTAAGTAATATCAGTTAATTATATTAAGTAATGTATATATTTTATACTTATATCAATGAATTATTGATTTATATTTGTTGCAGTTTGATTCCAGCTAAGATGATGAACGATTGGAAGGAGTTATTCTTTAATGGAAAACCCATATACGAGCAAGCTTCTATTAACACTCTGCCAGCTAAACTCACTGGAGATCAACTAATAGAACTAGAGAAAAGGGACTTATTGGACCAAAATGATTTTGATGACTATAAGGTATAATGATAGAGTCTAAAGAGAGCATACAACTTAATAAATGTTTCTTGTCAACATTAATTTGTGATATTTAATTTTATTCCTATTTTTAGACTAAGTTTTTCTGTCTGTATTTTCCCTTGGTTTAGTGTGTATACTTGTTATGTATTCCCCCTCCCTTGTTATTTATTTTTAATTGCATAATATAATTTTTGTCTTCTATTGTCTGTTCCCAGGAATATTAAACAAAGTAGTCTGAAAATAATCCATCAAATTTCGTTGATAGGGCAGAGAGATTTGGATTTTTTTTAATGCTCTAACTTACTCATTTATGCTTTTTATTTGTTTGTTTTTGTTTTGGGGCCACACCCAGTGACACTCAGGGGTTACTCCTGGCTATGTTCTCAGAAATCTCTCCTGGCTTGGGGGACCATATTTCCACCAGGGATGGAACTGCGATCTGTCCTGGGTCAGTCTCTTGTAAGGCAAATGCCTTACCACTACACTATTGCTTCAGCCAGCCTCATTTGTTTTTCTTTATGTAATCTGTCTACATTTAAAAGTACTTTTGTTAAAGAATTTTTATTGTGACCAAAGTGAATTACAAATCTTTTACAGTAACAGTAATATTTAAAGTACATGGGGACAATAAATCAGGGCCATTCCCACTACCAGTGTTGTCCTCCCTCCACCCCTATTCTGAGCATGCGTCCCATATCTCCCTCTCTTGCCCCCCACACCCTGATCTGCTAGTGTTAACTGCTTCTCTCTGTGTATGGCTTATTGTATTGTAGATTGGATATTGATTCTCTTGACATTGACTTTGGGTTTGGTGTTTGAGTCTGATTATTGTTTCTACTCAATGTTCATATGACTGTTTGGTCTTCGTATCTTCCATTTTTCCCCTCAATTAATGAGGCAGAACAAGATGATTAATGTTATGTGGTTCTATTGGAAAAACAAAAAACAAACAAACAAACAAAAACAAAAACAAAAGCAACAAAAAACTGGGAAGATTTTTTTCTAGGGGAAAAGGTAAAAAACAAAACAACAAAAAAATAAAGACAAAAAAAAATCATCTAAAAAAAAAAGACACCCAGCTACTAAAAACAATCACTGTCATATAACAACCACAAAGCAAAAGTAAATTTAAAAAATTAAAATAATAAAAAAGAAGAAAAAATAGAAAATAGAAGAAAAGAAAAAATGGTATGGCAAGGCTTTGTGCCTTTTTTTTTTGTATATGCATAGTAAATTGGGGAAATTAGGCAGAGAAGTTCCCTGGCCTAAGAGATACTGCCATGGGAACTACTACAGGCTCCATTTTCACACCCCAAGGTCTTTTTTATGATGCGGAAATTTTCTGCTCATTGTGGATGATAGCATCAGACCTCTGTAGCTAGAGATCTTGGTATTTGCACAGGTCATAGGACAAAGTCTAGGATAATCTTTCTTTACAATTCTAGAAGTTCTGTTCCATCACTGTTGTAATCAGTCTTTTGTAATTAGTGGTCTTTGTTTTTGCTCAGATTCTAGGACAAAGCCTAGGATAGAGTCTTTCATTATGGTTCCAGAAGTTCTCCTCAGTTGCAATTGTCAAAGTCAGACCTCTGGAATTAGAGATCTTGGTTTTTGAATCCTAGGCCAAAGCCTAGGCTAGGAGTTTCTTATTGGTCCCATGATAGGTTCTGACCAGTCATGTTTGTCAAAGTCAGTCTTCTGTAGGTAGTGATCTTGGTTTTTGCACAGAAGAAAGGATCATATGTCTTGTGATTTCATCAGACTGTTAGGTAATGATATAGGACAACTCTCTCTTAGATCAAGTTGTTGCCATTTCCTTGTATCAGGATGTCATATCAAAACTGGTGCAAGTTGGCACCAGAGCGGTATTAAGAATTTCTCAGGGAGGAGTTTGGTTCCTGGTGCTGTTGCTGGGAACTGCGTCAGTTCTACATCTAGTATCTGGAGTTCTGGATAGGACGATCACTGTCAAACAACATGGAGTCTTATTAGGGTAGGAGGTGCCCCTGTATTATAAAATGTATGGGTTCTTATCACTAGTAAATAAGAGCTTGTTTCTGTGCATAGTATTTCCCCCTTTTTAGAGTTTCTATGCAAAAGGGGATGGTGCCATACTATATTGCTGGTGCATTTGGGGTTAAGAATGGCAAGCTACATAATCTCTGTGCCTTGGTTTTGACCTGAGCTTTTATCCCAGGCAAGACTTTTTCTTGTAGGTTTTTTTGCCAAAGCAGGTGAGGTTAAGGAAAAACATATATATGTACATATATATATATGAAATAAATAAAATAAATTTGAAAAAATATAGTTAAACAGAATAAGTGGTGGAGGAAGCTGACTAGTATTATTATAGAGTTATTAAAAATACAGATGAAATATAGGCATCCACATTAAGCCTTTTCAGATATTCTTGTTGGGGGTTGGACTCCAGGGCACATTTTCATCCCACACTGTGGTCCTGTTGAGTTTGAGAAATGATTTGCAGTAGTAAGGGATCAGGTAGTGTCCTTGAGCTGGGGGTCCTTCTAGAGCTGAGCCTGGTAGTGAACTGCAACAGTCCACATTTGGTGTGGGGGCGGGTGAGGAGAAGGGCTACATAGCATGAGCCAACAGGAGTGCTGGTTGTAGTTTCTTGCTGGGGCTTGAGATTTGGGACTGAGAGGGTGTTCTTTCACTTTGGGAGGTGGTTTATTGGGGCAGGAGGTCGGTTTTGGTACCTAATGGGTTAAGAACTGAGGGTAAAGAGTGTTAAATAAAGAGGGATAATTTAAAACTACTTTAAAAGGGTATTTCTTAATTAATCTAAAATATATATTGAATTTAGATGCAAATGGAAAAGGAGGTTGTATATGAATAGCATACTTTAAACACAAGTTTATTTAATTTAAGGCATTGGATACAAATATACCTCTCAGAAGAGCTTTGTGGTAGACAAGATGCCAAATTGACATAACCAACTGCTAGCTGTGTAATTAATGTGGCCATTGTCTTTAAAATATTTAGTTTTTTTAATTTAAGAAATAGATAATTTACCTACCTTAAAATTTGTAGTTATGAAACATTTTATACAATAGGTGGTATATGATTACCCAGATAACCTTTTGGGTGCAAAAATGTACACATATTTTGGTGTATTTTTCCCCTCAGTACTCTTTCATTCTTTTTTTTTTGGGGGGGGGGGTCACACCAGGCAGTGCTCAGGGGTTACTCCTGGCTCCATGCTCAGAAATTGCTCCTGGCAGGCACGGGGACCATATGGGGCACCAGGATTCGAACCGATGACCTTTTGCATGAAAGGCAAATGCCTTACCTCCATGCTATCTCTTTCATTCTTACCCAATTCACTTTGGCTTTAATTTGAAAAGTGTCACATTAATAGCTGTTGGGTAAATGGTAGATGTTTGGATTGTTCAACCAAAATGTGATGAGGGAGAGATAAAGTTCAACCTAATTGTTGGCTAATACCTAGGAAGCAAAAGTTGTTGAAAGGATAAATCAATAAAAATGAGTAAATTACAGAGTCCAGAATGATACTACAGTGAGTAAAATGTTTGTCTGGCATCCCACCTACTGTCCACCCAAGTCAGGAGTTATCTCAGAATGCAAAACCAAGAGTAAGTCCTGAGCACTGTCAAAATTGCCCCCCAAATAAAGCAATACAAAATGAATAAATGTCTGTGAGCATGAAATATGTAAATAACACAAATATTAAAAGACAGAAAAATAAGGAAAGAAAATATGATTTAATTAAAGGAAAAGTTAAATGCATACCTTATTTCAATTGAACAAACTTATGTTTCTATCACTTAGCAGATTATATACACAGAGCTTACTAGGTTTCTATTACTTAACAGATTATATACTCAGAGCTTACTAGAATATTGAAAGATGTACAGATTCATTATGAGGTGTTCTAGTACATACTAGATCCAATATGCCAACCTAAAAAAAAATCATGCTTCATAGCAAAATACTTTGACAGTATCAAATTATGTGCAAGAATTTCCATTGCAGATTAAAATTCATTTTGTTTGGAAGGTTTTGCTGATTAATGCGATATTTGTTTCTAAGTTGTTGTTTCTTAAACAACTCTATCTTCTCCATTCTTGATGCAGTCATAAATCAGGAGATCTGCTAGCCTGCATCTATGCAAAGATCTGTCTAACTTTTCTCTTGTTTGGGAAATCATTACCACAGAAACATGTTTGTCTTACCCACATCCTGAAGCATCTGGTACATTTCTTTTGCAAAAAATTATAAGCTTTCACATTATTTTGTTTATAGATTTTGCTGTTTTATGATTGACATTATGAATTTTTCTATGAATTTATATATTTTTTCATTTTATTTTACTGGATAATGAAAACATATTATAAGCAGTAGGAAATACCATAAAGGTCATATTGTTATTTCTTATCATTAAAGCTAATATTTTCTTAAGAACTTACTGATTTCACCTCAGGAATTCATTGATCATTCTTCATTCGTGTAAAATAAATGTAGTAACCTATAAAATAAATATCTGCTTTAAATATTTTCCCCAAGAGTCAGTATTACACCTTCTGGTCAAGCTAATGAGAAGCATTCTCCATATTTATCATAGGTAAAATTTGTTCAGTATTTTAATCCTTTAAGTATATTTGTAAATTAGAAATTATTTGTCAAAAATTTATATTGTTAGCGCTTTCATTTTGGAGTCACCCCAATGCTTTTCAGTCTATACTCCTGGTTTTGCACTCAATGATCAATCCTGGTGAGACCAGGGGATCTTAATGGAGTGCTGGAAATTGAACACGTGTCAGTCATGTGCAAGGCTAGTAAGTGCCCTACCCTTTATACCTTTTCTCCACAGTCTTTATGTATGCTCTCCCCACCATCCTTAAGGACTGATTATTCTGTTTTCAGCATTGTGTTTTAAAATTCTGTTATAATAAGATATAATTTTTATAAATTCTTTTTAAACTTTTTATATATTTTAGATGTTGCACCTAGAGAATGGCATAAAATC
>PVKC010001570.1:31787-49488 GCA_004027635.1 Crocidura indochinensis | reverse complement strand
GAGCCACCAACAGAGTGGGAGAAACTATTCACCCAATATCCATCAGATAAAGGGCTAATTTCCAAAATATACAGGGCACTGACAGATCTTTATAAGAAAAAAACATCTAATCCCATCAAAAAATGGGGAGAGGAAATGAACAGACACTTTGATAAAAAAGAAATACAAATGGCCAAAAGGCACATGAAAAAATGCTCCTTATCACTGATCATCAGGGAGATGCAAATCAAAACAATGATGAGATACCATCTCACACCACAGAGATTGGCACAAATCACAAAGAATGAGAACAATCGGTGCTGGCGAGGATGTGGAGAGAAAGGAACTCTTATCCACTGCTGGTGGAAATGCTGTCTAGTCCAACCTCTATGGAGAGCTATTTGGAGATTCCTCCAAAAACTGGAAATTGAGCTCCCATTTGACCCAGCTATTCCACTCCTAGGGATATACCCTAGGAACACAAGAATACAGTATAAAAATCCCTTCCTCACACCTATATTTATTGCAGCACTATTCACAATAGCCAGGCTCTGGAAACAACCAAGATGCCCTTCAACAGACAAATGGCTAAAGAAACTATGGTACATATACACAATGGAATATTATGCAGCCGTCAGGAGAGATGAAGTCATGAAATTTTCCTATACATGGATGTACATGGAATCTATTATGCTGAGTGAAATAAGTCCGAGGGAGAGAGAAAGACGCAGAATGATTTCACTCATCTATGGGTTCTAAGAAAAATAAAAGTCTTCTTTGCAACAATATTCAGAGACGAGAGGAGAGCTGGAACCTCCAGCTCACTTCATAAAGCTCACCACAAAGAGTGGTGAGAGCAGTTATGGAAATAACTACACTGATAACTACCATAATCATGAGAATGAATGAGGGACCTGGAAAGCCTGTCTAGAGTACAGGTGGGGATGAGTTGGGTGGGAGGGAGCTTTGGGACAATGGTGGTGGGAATGTTGCACTGATGTAGCGGGGTGTTCTTTACATGACTGAAACCTAACCACAATTATATCTGTAATCAAGATGTTTAAGTGAAAAAAAATTACAAGTCTCTTTTGAGCAGGTCGATGTCAGAGCAGCAGTAAGTTCTTCCCTGGTAGAGGATTGCTTCCAGGTGATGTTATAAAAAACATTGGATGTTTCATAGATAGCTTCCTGGGTTCAGGGGTGAATGGAGAATGCCCATTCTTCTGAGGCCTGTGACAGGTCATTATGCCAATGTTCAGGGTATAAAGTCCCATTGTACTACAAGATTTGTGTGTTCCAATCTCTATTAGATAAGAACTTATTTATATGTATTGTATTTTCCCATTTTAAAGTGCCTATGCAAACAAGGAACAATGCCACGTGGCATTATCAGTCATGTTGGGGCCGATATATGGGGGCCGTAGAACAAGTCCAACAATCCCCATGACATGGTTCAATCATAAGCAATAAACTGAGGGACTCTTTCACCAAAATTCCTTATTGAACAGCTCACAAAGAGAGTAAAAGATAAAAAGTGGGTAGAATTGTCACTGTATAAGAGAATATTTAGTAAAATTTATAGCTGTCAAAGAAAATACACATAAAATATTCAAAAGACATATGTGTCCATTTTATGTCTTTTGAAATAGTTGGGTGTTGTTAAATCCAATGCACGGCTTTGATCTGTGATTAGGATTGTGCAGTACTGAAGTTCAAAAGAGTAATGTGGGGTATTGATGGTTGGGAGGTGAAAGAGTTAGGGAGTAAAAATGAGCTTTGTAGGGGTGTGCGAAATGGCAGAATACCAAATGGACATTCTCCATACACAAAACATAACTTAAGGATAAGAATGTTTTTGGGGGTGGGCAGGCGGTGGCGCTGGAGGTAATGTAGGCGTCCTAGGTGCCTACACTAACCTAGGACGGACCGCTGTTCTATCCCCCGGTTCCCCATATGTTCCCCTGTGCCTGCCAGGAGCGACTTCTGAGTGAATAGCCAGGAGTAACCCCAAAAACCAAAAAAAAAAAAGAAAAAAAAAAGAATGTTTTTGGATGATGTTATCAGTAAGAAAAGAGAAGAGACACCCCTGCAGGGGGCCTATTATGCATATGGGAATTTTCAGCCAGTACCCCCAACATACCAGTGAAAGAAAAACAGAAGTCCTAGCATGTGGGGTCTCTGAGCCCAGCTCTTGCCTCTGCAGTTGTGTATGCATAGGGGAGGAGTTTTCCTCCACATCCCTCCCCCTGGGGCCCAGGTTACCAGGCGTGGCCCTAAAGGCCATTCTGGAGTGGTGGGATCTAGTTCCCTGGACTAAGTGGTCAGTCCAGGGGGTCTTTGGCTGGCTGTCCAGCCCAGCACCCCCAACATACCAGTTGAAGAGGCGAAGTCCTGGCATGTGGGGTCTCCTGAGTTCAATTGCAGCCTCCCTCTCCAGTTTGAAAATGCATAAGGGAGAAATTTTCCTCCACCTCCCTCCCCCCAGGGCCCAGGTTACCAGATCAGGCCATGAAGGCCATTCTGGCATGCGGGGATCTAGTCCCCTGGATCAAGTCCAAGGGGTTTTTGGCTAGCTGTCCAGCCCAGTGCCCCCAACATACCAGTGGAAGAAGAACAGAAGTCCTGACATGTGGGGAGGTGGGAGTGAGGGAATAAAGGAATAAAAAGAGCTTCTGGATGGTATTCTAAATATGACAAAAAGATTAAACACAATGATATCCAAATATTTGTCTATAAGTTCTGCGCGGGGGCATTAACCCCCTCATGGTTTCAACATTGAGAGATTTAGTAAGGAAAATTGTCTGAGACTTCCAAAAGAACCTCCGGGCTCCCAGGAAGGAAAGAGACCCTTCAAGAGCTGGAAGGCCAGAGGTTCAAGGTCCCCACCCAAACCCCTCCTCTTGAGCAGGGTGGGAACTGGGGAAGGCCTAGGGAAACCTTTAAGCTCCTCCAAGGGACCCACTTTACTGGCTTGCTCAGGCATGTTCTCTAGGGGAAGCCCTGGAGTTCAGGAGGACAGAGATAGAAGGGTGCTGGGTTTTCCAAGTCTCGTACCCCTCCTAGGCCTGCTTAGAGACGCCTTTGGCATGGTGGACGCTGGCCAAACACCATGCCGGCAGAACCACCCGGCTCCCAGGAAGGAAAGACCCCAGTGTTGTTAGTTTTAACAGTTCTCAGCTATCCTAGTGAATGTTTTCCAATTGCTATGATGTTTTATTGTGTAATTTATGTAGCAACTTATTTTCAAACTGCATTATCTGCATAAACAGTCTTCTAATTTTGTTTAGAGAAGTTTATGGAAAGAAACCCAGATGTTCTAGACTTATTAACAGTGCTTGGTATAATGATTCAAGAATTTTCAAACTGCATAAAAGTTCTAATGTTTATGCTCAGAAAAGTCTAGAAAAAATTTAGTGAGACACACACACACACATACACATATAAAATGTGTGGCCGGAGAGATAGCATAAAGGTAAGGCGTTTGCCTTGCATGCAGAGGTCAGTGGTTCGAATCACGCCTCTCATATGGTCCTCTGAGCCTGCCAGGAGCGATTTCTGAGCATAGAGTATCTCCTGAGCACTGCTGGGTGTGACCCCCCCCCCCAAAAAAAAAAGGGTGTAAAATGTAAGGTATCCCTTCTTTCAGTATGTAAAAGTCTACCTATATGGTCAAACCTGCCCATACCAGGGATGGGTGATGGGCAAGAGTTTTTGATTAAAGGATCAAAGAGTCTGTCTGGGGGGAGGGGGGAAGGAGAGGAGCAGCAAAAAGCAGACAGCAAAGAGAGAGACACATGAAGAGAGGCAGAGAAGCCGTAAGGGAGAGCGACAGAGTTCTTGAGACAAAGACATGTGATAGGCAGACATGGTGCAGAAACTCCTGGTGGAGAAAAGCCGTGAGGGAATAGAGCAAACTGACTCTGATGAAACTTTTAAGTGACTGCTTGCTCCGCTGCTACTAACTGTCTTCATTAGAACTGTCCACCTGAGGTATTAGAAACACGGTTCCTGAGTAGCCTCACCCAATACCTGAACTTTATACTTTATATTTTTTTATTTAAATCTACAAATAACGTGCAAGGCCTTACAAGCTGTACTCTCTCTTTGTTTCCAGCTTCTTATAGATTTAACCCTCTTTCCTAGCATGCATTTTTACCCATCTGAAAAGATGAGCATTTATTGAAATATGCCCTATTTGATCATATTATGGGTACCTGGTAGTGATGAGGTGTGCACATCAGAACTGTAAATGTTAGCACTGTTGCAAATATGTGGCCTAAACTAATAATTAGATTTTAAAGTGCAAAAAAATAACCAAGTTATTCAATACAAAAAGTAGTTAGTTCTTTCTTTCTAGATATTATACCATTCCGGAAACTACTTAATATTTTGTTCATCAATATTATTTGAGTATCTAACAAATACCAGAAGTCATATTATAGCACTTCTTAATTCTGTGGTAAGAGATATGACTCAAAGACTACACAGTAAAATATGAAACTATTAAACTATTATTTTTAGACTCATAAATATTATACATGCCATAGATCACTAGACTCAGGCTTAACTCAGATATAAATATATACAAATATTTTATGTCTAGTTAGTAAAATATATTTCTGGCTCAATGTTTTTTTACTTTTTGCTTCACATAATTATCCATTACTTAACAATGGGACAGATAAATTGAAACCTAACACTATCTTTTTGGGGACTTTGTATATCTTTGGAAATTCTGATTCAAATATGCAGAGTAATATGCTGGAAAGATTGTGTTCATGGAATTTTTCTTCAATAGAATTTATGGATTGAACAGAGTTGTATTTTATCAGAAGACTATCAGAGGGAAAGTATAGTGTTTTTATAAAATAAATATGAAAAATAGGAAAAATACTATCTGAAAACATTGAAACATAAGCAAGAAGGGGTGAGAAGAGAAATATGAGCTTCTCAGAACTTGCTTCTAATACTGCCTTAATATTCTATCTTTTTGTAAACACTAATACAAGGCCTCTAAGTCACTAGGCCTTTTTCTCATAACACTGTTTCTTATGTTCTCTTAAAACAAGCCCCAACTATGTCATAAATGTTAGACTACTTCCACAGACTCTCTTCCAAGTGATCATCTAATTGCATATCCATAGGTAGATAGATAGCTATTTTTATTGTTCAATTTCAAGAGTAAAATATAGAATTGTTTCTGATCATACCCACTGTAAAAATTACATATACCCGGTGGCACAAGCAATTAGTAATTTGCCTTGCACCCGCTAACCTAGAATAGACTGTAGTTCGATCCACCAGCATCCCATATGTTCCCCCAAGCCAGGAGGTATTTCTGAGCACAAAGCTAGGAATAATCCCTGAGCATCACCAGGTATGGCCCAAAAACCAAACAAAAAATTTACATAAACCCAAAAAGAAAACTATAAGAGCATGTGGACCAATAAGAGGAATAGTGGAACTAAAATTATTTTTAGGAATTCTATTGAGGTGCCAGAGAGGTAATATAGAGGTTAGTGTACTTTCCTTGCATAAAGTGGACCCAGTTAAATCCCAGACATCCTATATCATCCTTTGAGCCCACCAGAAGTGACCCTTGAGTTCAGAGCCAGAAGTAAGCATTAGTACTAATGGATGTGACCCCCAACATACAAAATAATATATACAGGATCAATAATATTAAATTCAAAAGGAAAAGAGTGATTTTCTTTCAAGTAAATCACATTGCTGTCTCTGCCTGAATTTCCAGAACATAGAACTCCACCTAAAATATGACAGTGATTCAACATTTTGTAGAAAGAACTAATATAAGGTCAGAGAGATAGCATGGAGGTAGGGCATTTGACTCACATACAGAAGGACAGTGGTTCAAATCTCGGCATCCCATATGCTCCCCTGAGCCTGCCAGGAATGATTTCTGAGCACAGAGTCAGGAGTAACCCCTGAGCACTGATAGGTGTGACCCAAAAATCAAAAACCAAAAAAAAAAAAACTAATATAAAGTATTCCTGTCAAAACTGTATCAGACAACTGAGTCTTCACCAGTGTATCGATGTATTTTCTCTCCATAGAGCAGGTGTTATGCTCTCTGAGTGCTACCCTTTTCTAGGACATACTTTTGTGATTTTTTTCAGTGGTCTCTAACTATTACACTGGCTCTTGTTATTTATTTCCTCCCCCATATGTGACACTCAGAAGCATTCAGTATATTCTAATTACTTTGGAAGAGATGTGGGACATTAGGGTTGTTGTTAAGAAAAGTCAGTTTCACCCCCATCATTTGCCTTATTGCTTTCTCAGAATTTTATAATAGTCTTTTATTGTATCTCTGCTCCAGATATGACCTTTATATTCTTTTCTTCTCCTACAGCATTCACATGATGA
Organism: Crocidura indochinensis; assembly: GCA_004027635.1. NCBI lineage: Eukaryota > Metazoa > Chordata > Mammalia > Eulipotyphla > Soricidae > Crocidura > Crocidura indochinensis. The sequence continues at coordinate 43,122 of PVKC010001570.1, read as the reverse complement.
CATTTTACCTGCCTCTCCTCCAGGCCACCACATTAGATATAGTTTTGGGCCACATCTTGTGATGCTCAGGGGTTACTCCTGGCTATGAGCTCAAAAATTGCTCCTGGCTTGGGAATCATATGGGACCCAGAGGATCAAACCTTGGTCCTTCCTAGGTTAGGGCACATAAGGCAAATGCCCTACCACTTGCACCATGCTCTGGCCCCACATCAGATATTTTTTGAAGAAACAGAGACAAATTTTATGAATCAATTCTTTAACAGCCTGCCCCTTTCCCTCCTATTAAACTGAAAAGTTTATAGTTTGAGCTCTATATCTAAAAATGTGGGTTTTGGAGCTAGAAAGATAGTACTATATGTAGGTTCTTGCCTGGCATGCAGATGACCCAGGTTCAAACTCCAGCATCCCACATAGTTCCCAAGCAGCACCAGGGTGATTCCTGAGTACATAGCCAGAATACCTCTGAGTACTTCTGTGTGTTTCTGCAATAAAATTGATATATGATTTTGAAATAAAATAGAATCAAGAGGAAAAACACTTTCATCTAAATTTCAAACAAACAAGTGTTTGTTACCCTCATTGTCTGTGGGTAAACTCTGTAATAATGTCTTTAATTCATTTGGAATTTCTCTAAGACATAAATTTACTCATACCTATTTTAAAAGACAAGAATATTGGTTTTGAATCAGTCATAAATTCCTGTAATATCTATTCTCAGTTTTAAAAAAAGGGCCAAGACAATGCTAGCCCATTTCTTTCTGTCTTGAAATTTTCATGCCAAAACCATCATTTCCTTGGCTGCATACATTGTGATTTATATTCAATGAGAGTTGTAAAAGGCTTTTATGGAGGTGACAGCTAATGGCATTTTCCTATAAATCATGACCCTTTTTTACTGCCACAAAGTTCTAGGACTGAACTTCAAATGTAACCATGATGTAAATGCTGTGGATGGAACCACATTCTTGCTGAATGAGAAACATGCTTCCTCTCCACCATGAGTGACTACACATTCCACTCAGACTCTGGATGATGAGAGCATCCCAGAACCATGTCTTGCTTTGATGTCCTAGCCCAGGAAATTCTGGTCACCCAGGACACCTCCAAATATAGCTATGCTTTCATGAATCATTCGGCTTTGTGCAAATAATGGGTGTATCACTGAAATAAACTAGGCATTAAAGACAATAGGAGTTAGATAAGCGGGAGAGGAGTTAATTTGGGCAAGTATGAAGCAAAAAATATATTTCTATAAAAAGGAACCCAATTAATTACTTTCAATACAAGTCCTCATTAGAATTTCTTCTGGCTATGGAAATATTTTTGTGTTTTAGTTGAGGTTTTTTGTTTTGTTTTGTTTTTTAGGCCACACCCAGCATTCCTGAGTGGTCATTCCTGGCTCTGCACTCAGAAATCGCCATGACAGGCTCAGGGAATGATATGGGATGCAGGGATCGAACCTGGCTTCTTTCTGGATCAGCCATGTACAAAGCAAACACACTACCAATGTGCTATCACTCCAGCTCCTTGCTATGAAAATATTGTCTTCATGCATTTCTCTTCTTACATCTTCAGTGATCATATATGTTAAAATCAGAGATAAATCATTTATGTAGAAATGAGTACAAAGCATATGAAAGAGAAAGATATAGAAATTAGAGACTGGTTATTTTTCCAATTTGACTTTGGAAAACTTTTTTATGTAGAAGGTAAATCATGTGACATTCTAAAAGATATTAAGTTTCTTTATGTCTAGATTCCCAATCCATAGGTAATCTCATTGCCCATCTGAAAAAGAAGTGGAAGAAATGCCACTGCATTTTCCCTTTGAGGTGAAATTACATCCAACTTGATTTACCAGGATTAGCAAAAAAAATCTTTATAATTTCTAGTCGTTTCTTCTCTCAATATTATAGAACACAGAGGTAAGTAGCTGAAGAGACTGTTACAGACCTCTGACTTCTACTGCAAAATGGCAAGCCCTGTGGCTGCTTCTTCCTCAAAACTGTATATTTACTTCAGTAAAATGCTCTTCCTGCCACTTTCAGGTACAGGTGACTTTGCCTCGGGTCCTCAGAACACTTGTGGCCTGGTCCTGGAAAGAGCATATTCTTTCCCTCTCCTCAAAAATCACCCATTTCATCCAGGATTTTCCTTGAAAATCTTTAGTTGTTCACTATTGTTTTTGGTTTCAATTGTGTCTGTCTTACATCTATAGCTTCAATCCTCTTCTGTGGATGCCAACTACTACATCTCAAAGTCCAGTAGGGGGAAAATGTTGGTACTAGCTGGTTTTCATTTGGCCCTGTCCTCACCCTTGGGGGTGGGCTTTTTTGCTCAATAAGACTGCATGGTGTGCCTGGAGGGGAACTATCATAGCTAGTTGTTCCACGTGGTGGAGTGGCTGGCTTGTGGGTGAACAGCTTGCGGTGTGAGTTTCTGGAGCAATATTACAACTAGTGAAAACTTGCTTTGCACATGGCTAACCCTAGTTTGATTCCCTGAATCCCTAAGCTTGTCAGGAGTAACTCCTGAGTGCAGAGTCAGAAAAACCTTGAGCAGCTCCAGGTGTTGTCTACCCCCTTCAAAAAAAAGAATGGGCTTTTATTTTAGTGATAAATTTAGTGAAATATATCTCACCCATTCATGTGGATTTATAATGATGCAAACTAGAAAATGTATTACTTCAATAAAAGGGTGTAAAGGTAAATCTTATAAACATTAATTTTGATATACTGTCAGAGTCTAAAATACAATCATCTAAAGCTGATTATGATATTTAATGGGTAAGTTCACAAAATCCCACAGTATTCCTGGTGAATTGAATAAAGCCTCAGCTTAAACAGGAATACAGTCCAATTCCTTTATTCCAGTCTAGGGCTATTGAATCACTGAAGGAAAGGTCAAAAGATTATGAGAATGACTTTTTTCTCTCTATTTTATTCATTTTCTTTATTGAGGTTAATGTTTTTGACCTTTAAATAGGTTCCTGGAGAATGGGGATCATTCTTTTAATTTTCCTAATGTATCAAAAGGGACAGGTCTGTTAATTTTTCCAGACACTTTGCTTTTAGCTCCAAAGTTTAGGTCCAAAAGAATTTAAACTGATTAAAATAATTCTTAATATTTCGTACGATATTTGGTTATGCTTTCTTTATAAAATATGCAGTTTCAGGGCCCAGGAGATAGCATGGAGGTAAGGCATTTGCCTTTCATGCAAAAGGTCATCTGTTCGAATCCCAGTGCCCCATATGGTCCCCAGTGCCTGCCAGGAGCAATTTCTGAGCATGGAGCCAGGAAAACAAACAAAAAAGACAAAAAAACCAAAAAAATACGCAGTTTCATCTCCACTTTTTGCATTTTCATCTCCTTTTCCACCATCAAATACTCTGGCTCTCCCTTATGTGTTGCAGCCAGATGACAAAAATCTCATCCAAATAAGTGGTTTCTCCTTTCCCATGGGTAAGTAAACAGCTCAAAAGAGAGTCAGAAATCAAGCACCCAACTTTACAATCTGGACATGTCACCATTTCCCTGTATTACTCTGGACAAGTTGCTTAAATACCCTGGCCATTGTCCCATGTACTGGAAAGCCCAGGAATTCAGCACAAACTCCCTGAGTTTCCAGCTCTAAAATTTTATGGTTCTAATTTATAAACATGAATTAAAGCTTTACACCATTCTATTAATTAATTTTTTGCATCTCTTTCAATAATATTTCTCTTCACAATATTATCTTGGCAAGGGATCCTAGGATTCTTAAAAATACTAAAAATCTTAAAGAACATCTTAAAATTCATTTAAGAAACTGCTATTCTTTACATTGTTTTGTTCCTGCCTCAAGACAATACCTTAAGAAAAACAATAAGGTTGGTGCAGTAGGGAATTGATTATCCAATAGACAGCCTCAGTACATAGTCCAGGCACCATGGGAGCCAACTTTTTCTCCCCAGGAAGGACAATTTCTGAATATTTCTGAAAATGCCAAAGAATCCTTTCTGGCTCCCTAAAGTCTGTTCTTCTACTGTTGATGACAGTCAGATATATACTTAAACATCCAAAGACAAATATTACTTTTTCATAAAATATTCGACTCTTGAAAATATTAAAATTTCAAAGAAATTATCTCAGTCCTATGCCAAAGACTACTCTATATAGTAGTTGCCACAAAAGGAAGCTACTCCTTCCTTCACTCATTTATATATTTAATAACTTTTCATTAATTACTGCTTACTAGCCATTATGCTATGTGCTATGAAATTACAAACAGATAAATTGCTAAGCAATGTCCTTATTGATTAGTTGATATTTTAGTTTTCTTTTTTAGTTTTTATACTTATTTGTATCCTAAAAAGTCAGCTTGCCTCTGAGTTCAAGGTAATTTCTACAATTTTCTCTTCTACACTATAAGACTATTTTAAATGATATATTGATAATGTAGATTAACCTGAATGGTATTACAGTATTTTAAAAATTCTAAAGCTACAAAAGACAATCAAGTCAAGTAATTTATGAGAATTGCATGAAGAGACATGATAAAATTATTACTTTTCTCCATATAATACTGAAAAATCATTGGAGAAACTACATGTTCATATAGATTCCAAAGACTTTTGCATCTTACTTTAATGTCTCAAGCCAATGGCACAGATTTTCCTTAAGTTTTGTAAGAGGCAAATGCAGAATTTGACCAAAGAGATAGCAACTGTTCTTCTCATTCACTAATAGGAATTTTACTTTTCTGTAAAAAAAAAAATGTCCTACAAATTCTGGGTAGTTCCTTAGCTTGGTGGTCCAGTTCCCATTAGGAACCAGTGATGGAGTGCTATATGAGGTCTTCCTTCCAGGCAGCTAACACAACATTCTATGAGATTAATGAGGGTTTATATGAAATGAATATCTCTGTGGATAATTTGGAAAAGGGTTTTATTTTTGTCTTGGTATTGCAGAATTTAAATTTAAATTTAGAATGCTTCCCAGCAGCCTTAATTCATTAAGTAGAGAACAAAAACAACAGTTATACTAACTTGTAGGATAACTGTAATAGTGACATCATTGATATTTACTTGGACATGCAATAAATACACACACAGAACATGATTTTCAGACATTTAATGTTTTTTTCTTAGTCCTCATGAAGCGTTTTTTGAATAGCAATAGCTATTATATAGCTATTATATAGCTTCTTAACTTTAAAGTTAAGAAGATAGATGTAGGGGCCAGAGAGATAGCATGGAGGGTAAGACATTTGCCTTGCATACCGAAGGATGGTGGTTCGAATCCCGACTTTCCATATGGTCCCCCGAGCCTACCAGAAGCGAGTTCTGAGTGTAGAGCCAGGAGTAACCCCTGAGCGCTGCCGGGTGTGACCCACAAAAAAGAAAAAAGAAAAGATAGATGTATAGTGGCTAAAGGGACTGGCGGTAGGATGCTTGCTTTATACAGGGCTAACCCAGGTTTGCTCTCCAGCACCCCATATAGTCCCTTGAATCTGACAGGAATGATACCTGAGCATTGGCCCAAAAATGGAAGAAGGAAGGAAGGAAGGAAGGAAGGAAGGAAGGAAGGAAGGAAGGAAGGAAGGAAGGAAGGAAGGAAGGAAGGAAGGAAGGAAGGAAGGAAGGAAGGAAAGTTGTTTTGATTTTTGAATCACATCAGCAGTGCTCATGGTTTACTCCCAGCTCTGTGCTCAGTGATAACTCTTGGTGAAGCTTGTAGATGGAAACCAAGAGTTAGAGGGCCAGGAGTAATCTCTGAGCACTGCCAGGTGTGGCGCCAAAAGACAGAAGAATAAAACAACCAGCAACAACTTCATGTTGATTCACCAACTCAGAGTCAGCTATTGTGATTTTTCAATTATGTTTCATGATCACAGATTTTGTATCTGCAAGTGCAGTTGAAATGTAAAACGGATTAAGATGCATGGTGACAACTGCAAGTCTGGGTCACAAAAAAATTTTTTTTCCCAGCTGAAGGTAAACTCATTATCCCTTTTGATGAGGTGTTTTCCTTTATCTTAACCCTCAAATTCAATACTTATCCAAAAAAAGGGCAAAAAAGTAAAATGGTTTTGGGTATAAACGGATATTCAACACACCATAAAACACAGGGATGAGAGTGGAGAGGCAAAAAAATGAATATTTATGGCTACTTTCTTGAAGTTTTTAAAAGTTCAAAACCAAAATTTTAAAATACTGCTTCTGTTTAAATTACAAAAAATAAATGGAAAAGGTTGGGGTGGTATGGCTAAGCACCAGAACAAGGCAAGCTGACACAGCAAGTTGCTCTCCAGGAAGCTTTTTGACTGTTCTGGGTGGTTGCGATCCTATCTGGAGCTGAAGAATATGACGGTCAACTCAGTAATCTTCCCCTCCCAAAATTTTTTGACATTGTAGTGTGCAGAACCTCTAAAAATGTTACTTTATATGGTAAAATGGAATGTGGAAATATTGGATGAGTGTTTTGAGATAGAGAAAATATTTCAGGTTATCTGATACGGCCAGTCTAATCACCATGGTTCCTATTAGAAGAGAGGCAGAAGATCAAAGTCAATAAAATTGTATAAAAAAGCAAAAACAACTGGTGGTCTAACACTTGAATATAACCCATTATATGTGTTTTCTGGGAAACTGTTTAAATAATAAAAATTCTAAAACAAAACATCCCTAGGGCCTGGGAGAAAGCTCAAGTGGCAAAGCTCATGGCAAATATGGGTAAGGCACTGAATTTGATCCTTGGCATTTTGTGAGTCCTCAAGCATTGCCATATAAAACCCTGTTGGACCTTGAGCATTGCCAGAAGTGGCCCTGATAAGAAAATATAACAAAAATGAATAGACTCTTTTAGAAATGTTAAACATCTCACAAAACTGAGTCATATCCCTTCAAGGCAATAGTTTGTGTTGAATCTCAGAGAGCATGTGTTTTTCCACTTTCCATCTACTCAACTTCCATTTCTCATCCAACAATTACAACATATAAGGAATGTAATTAGCTTCTACATTCTCTCACTTTAGGGTCATTTTGTATGTAGTCAGAGATTATAACTGTTTCAGCTCATATAGAGATATATGACCTTTTAAAAAGAATTTTTCAACTTTTTTTCTCACAGTGTTCTCCTAATCTTGCCTCTTGCCCTCTCCTTCCTTTTTCATTATCCTACTAGCTGGTTTCTTAGTCTCATGCTAGGTCCCCACGATTTATTCAGGTTTGATCTGTGACGCCTTGTAGTCTCCCTAGTGTTTATTGAAAATGCTAGAGTAGTAGATAAATACAAAAAATAACCCTCAAGACTTTTTAAATAATTTCATTAATATGTTGATGCAGATGCCTCTGATTGTGTAGAAAGAGAAATGGCAGAAATAATTAAAAGTTGCCAATTATTTATTTTGTGTAAATCCAAAGGGAAATTTATGGAAAGATCCTAATCTAATATTTGAGTTTTTAGGCATGGGAGTGTAACTCAGTAGTGGAACACATAATTTAGACACTAGCACTACCTGCCACTCAACAGAAATGACAATTGTAACCCTATTGGCATTCCTTTAAGAAATGTTTCTCTAACTGACAAGAGGAAAGAAATGGAAAGATGCCAAATCAGGGAAGATTTGATGTATTATTATGGGGGTGGGTGATTGAGGGGCATACATTAAAGGACAAAGGAGCAAAGTCAACAACAATGGAATCAAGAGACCCCCAACTCTAATAACCTAACAATCAATGGACCTGTTATATTGGCAGGCTGGAGGGCAAAGGGTGATGGTATGGGATACATTCTGGGAACATCGACACTGGTGGTGGTATTGGCCCTGATTCATTGTATGTCTGAAACCCAACTATGAAGAACTTTGTAAATCACAATTGTTTTAATAAAATAAATTTAAATTTTAAAATAAAAGGACTAGGGAGCAGCCTAATGGACCTGTGAATGACCTGGCTGCAATCCAGCCAAGAAAAAACACCTGTCTGACATGTACCAGGAAATGAATTCTGCCAACATGAAAACCTTAGAAATGGGTACTTCTTCACATTCTACAGACAAGGATCCAGCCCACTTTGATCTTTTCAATATAAAATCCTACACAGCTAAACCTGTAGAGTTTCCCTGAATTTTCAATCTATAAGAGCTAATAAATGGGTACTTTTTCTTTTTCTTTTTTTTTTTTTTTTTTTTTTTGGTTTTTGGGTCACACCCAGCAGTGCTCAGGAGTTTCTCCTGGCTCCATGCTCAGAAATTGCTCCTGGCAGGCACGGGGGACCATATGGGGCACCGGGATTCGAACCGATGACCTTTTGCATGAAAGGCAAACGCCTTACCTCCATGCTATCTCCCGGGCCCCGTACTTTTTCAAAGTACGAAAACATGTGATAATTTGAAGGAAATAGAAATTTGCCATATACCATAGATTTTTCACTAAAAGATGCTTTTATTCTCCCTGCTTGATCATATGGAGAAGAGGAACGTGTCATCTGGTAGAGTCTGGTTTATTTCTAGAATCTGTTATCTAATTATTTCTATTACTCTGGAAAATTAGCTAAATTAGCTGAATCTCAAATATATAGGTTGATAAATATGTTTTCCATTACATACACAAATAGAATTCAGAAAACCTAAGCTTATAATGGTGATATATAACATCAAAGGTCACATCCTGATTCACAATGAGCTTTGTAATACCCAAGAGAACTAAAATGCAAATATCAGAAAGGTACCAAACTCAATTGGGAAAAAGGACTGTAATTCCACTTACAAGCATTTTGATTAAATAATCTTAAGAGATTGTTTAGAATATTCTAAAGTTCTTGAATTTCAATGCCTAGGACAAAGCCCAAATATGTACTTAAGACTTTTTGTACATATTGTAAATACTTTACAGAAACATGTTATTTATAGTGAACCTGCCAGCAGTGTATAGAAGTGCCACTTTCCCCCAAACTATCAACATCATTGATCATTTTGAATAGTTTTCCAACTTAAAAAGTAAGTATTTTTATTTGAATTGGAAATTTTTACTGTTGAGAATGATCCTTTAGAAAAATTTATTAGCAACTATCCTTTCCTATGTTATGAAGTAACTTTCTATATGCTTAATCCATAATTTTATATACTTGCTTATATTTTATACAAGATTATTGGCATTACTTAGTTGCTAGCATTAGCACCTAGAAATATACTTTGCAAATATTAAATTTATTGTCTCATTTATTCAATAAAAATGTTCTACATTTTTATTTTATAAGACTAAATCTTTTAGAAAATTCTTCTCTGTCAAAATGCTTAGAAAATGTCATTCCTGGCTCACATATTTACCCACTACCTATTTTATTTTTTCAAAATCGCATTTCCAGTTCGATTTTAATACATTTAGAATGCATCAGATAACATATTATTAGGTATAAATATAGCTCTATGTTTTTCTAAACTATTATCCATATGTACCAATACTTAAGAGCTAGTATTGCAGAGTTCATGTAAGCTATACAATTGGCATTTGAGTAATCTACCCCAATGGTGATGCACCTTCATCCTTAATTATCAGTTTCTTCAATTATTTCCTCTCTTACTACTAATAATTTCTCTAAGCAGAGTTTTATAAACATATTTCAATAGTCTCCAAGTGCTGAGCACCCTTGAAAAATCAGACTCTAGGCTACACCAGAGAAATTGATTTACAATAAATAGGTTTAGGAAAGAGATCTGGATTATTTCCACTGATGATCATGAGTAGATCACATGATAATAAATAGGTTGCATAGGAAAGTTGAATGCCGGTCCTAGAGAGCTATACAGCATTCAGATAAATAACAGTACTGTGGCCCTAACTGTTAATGCTAGAACTTTTGCATTTGGGCTGCAGCAATAGCACAGTGGTAGGGCGTTTGCCTTATACATGCAGCAGACCCAGGAGAGAACCAAGTTAGATTATTGGCATCCCTTATGGTCCCTCAAGCCTGCCAGGAGCAATTTCTGAGTGCAGAGCCAGCAGTAAGTCTTGAGCACCACTGAGTGTGACCCAAAAACCAAATAATAATAAAATAAAATAAAATTTCCCACCATAAAAATAATTTTAAAAAAGAACTTTGCATTCAATTTGGCTCATACCATTTGGAAATAAGTTATTTTTCCAAAAGATAAGAAGCCTGCAACTTCCTTACAAGACAAATAATTGGAACTATTTACTTTGAGGTTTTTGATCAAAATGTAAAGCCCAAAGATAAAACTTTGGTTTAGAAAGAAAAAAATGCAAATAATTCTCAATGATTGAGTTTCAATTCCCTGACCATTTTTCATGTGTTAAAAGAAGTGCCTAAAATTTTTGATTAGAAGTATCTATGGTTCCAGTAACAACCAACTGGAGACTGCTGGATTATCATTGTTGCACTGATGCTCCAATTAGTTCTCCAAAAATAGAAAAATAAAAAAAGAGACCAAAGAATTCAACGATTTTAACACTGGAAATACTACTTGCAAAATGTCTGTAAGCAAAGAGCAGGAATGTGTAGAGATATGTGTAAGAATGATTTTCAGGGGTGTTTACCTTGCACGAGGTGGACCGAGAACAGACCTTGGTTCAATTCTCAGCATCCCATATGGTTCCCTGAGCCAGGAACAATTTCTGAGCATAGAGCCAAGAGTAACCCCTGAATGCCGGGTGTGGCCCATATTAAAAAAAAGAATGCTTTTCAAAAGACAGGGCTGAATTAGAGATGTAAATAGCAATAATATTAGCCAAAATGAATCTGTAGGGAAATATTAAAGGCCAGGGACAAATTATGAGAGAATCAAAATAAAAGAAAGAACAAGACAAAGAGAAAACAGATGCATTACAGAATTATATCCCTCCCAAAGGATGCCAGACTGTGTGGTGGTTGGTGCAAGCAATGCAAAGGGGAAGTTCATAGAGGAGTGAGTCCTCAAACAGATGACTCAGCTTTATGTCACTGAATCAACTTCTGCCCACAAGAAATACTCTTTGAAATATTGAGTGAGAATTTCAAGAAGAAACTATATCATCAAAATTATGCCAAGACATTTATCCATACGAACAAAATCTAAATTTTAGATGGGTCAAGAAAGTGAAATATGAGAAAACAAGATTTATGAATTTTTATAAGAAAAGATAAAATTATTACATTGTACTGCAGTCTTCAATGCAGTATTATATGCTATATAATCCCCCTTGTAAACAGACCCTGAGATCTAGGAAGGCACCAAGTTCGTAAAGGCCCTAACTACCTGAGGAAGTGTTTTTTTAAAAGCTATCTACTATTGCAGGAACTTTTCAAAGCTGCCTATGTTCACAGAGAAAGCATAAGAAAATAGCACCTGTAAAAAA
>PVKC010001570.1:0-31687 GCA_004027635.1 Crocidura indochinensis | reverse complement strand
TTATTCAGATTTATAAGCACATCTTACTAGGAATATTATCATATTCTTTATTTATTCTAGTTTTACAAAATAACTACTACTCTCAAATCTAGCTTTGCTGTTAGGCTACATTTAGTCATATTAAGTGTTCATTTTTCAGGCCCCAGGTCAGAATGCAAAACCTGGAATAAGGCCAAAATGATACCAGTCACTGGGAACTGACCTTGCTAGCTAAAAAACCTCAGATAGCAAAAGTTTGCATCAGAATATGCCTTCAACAATTTGCCCCTGGGCCTTTTTGGTAATTAGTTGTCTGAAAATTTGTCTTGCCAAGAAACTGAGTATAATTATTCCACCTTTTCCTTTGAGTAAACAGAACAGAGCTTGAACCCAACTTGAGTCTTTGGCCTCTGTCTCCCATAGCCAACTCTGTGCACCCACCTCTCAAGGGACCCTGGAAGATTCCTTAGTGTCAGGACTAATCAGTCTGTGAGAGCTATACAAAATTATATAATAAGAGCAATTATCAACATAGTTATATCTCACAAACCTAATATAAAAAGGGGAAATTGAAGAAAATAGGTCTTTATGAGGGGAAAAGATTGAGTCATACCTGATGGTGGTTTTCAGGGATCTCATTTGTGATGCTCAGAGGACTGAAAGTGATATTAATGAATCATACTAGGCTTGACTGAAAGTAAAGCAAGCATCTTAATCCCTATACATATTTTCAAGCCTAGCATAGATCATTGATTCCATAAATATAAATATTTTGTTTTACAGCAGAACCAGAGATGGATATGGGCTCACTCCATAAACAAATGCTCAATACTTGTTAAGGTTTAGTGTTTGGTCCCAGTACTAAGGGCAGTGCTTCAGATCCCTGTGGTGCTCATGGTCTACCAGAACATTATCAAGTCTTTCTTGAAGTGGGGGAAGTGGGAGACTGTATATAATGTCAGAGATCCAACTCAGGTTCTCACACATGATGGGGCCATGCTCTACTGCCCAAGATATTCTCCCAAACCCAACACAGTGTAAATCTTGGAAATATATAAAATCGTAGGATTTTATGTAATATTTATGCAATATTCCAACAGCAGACCTTCCATCATAGTGTCTACTGTGTTAGATTTGGTTTGTGTTAGATTTAGATTTTGGCCATTTGTTTTTATTCTTACTATAGGTTTTTATATTCCACATATGAGAGAGATCCTTCTGCTTGTCTCTCACCGACTGACTGACTTCACAAAACAAAACCCTCAATTCCACCCATGTAGTGGCAAGTTACAGGATTTCTCCCTTTCTAATATAGGCAAGTTACAAGATTTCTCCCTTTCTAATATAGCCAAGTTATGTTCCAGTGTGTGTGTGTGTGTGTGTGTGCGTGCACACACGTGTGTGTGTGTGTGTGTGTGTATCCTAGTTTCTTTTTCCAATCAGCTGTTTTTGGACAATTTGGTTGTTCCTATATTTTGATTCAATGTGCTACAATGGCACAAATAATGGTACATAATGGTACAAATGTCTTTTCTTTGGGGGGGAGGGCACACCCAGTGATGCTCAGGGGTTATTCCTGGCATGCATTTAGGGGTTACTCCTGGCTTGTGGGACCATATGAAATGCCGGGGATCGAACAGAGATCCGTCCTGGGTCAGCTGCATACAAGGCAAATGCTCTACTACTGTGCTATTACTTGGGCCCCCAAATGTCTTTTCTAATTAGAGTTTTCCAGTTAGATGCCCAGAAGTGAAATTGCTGTATCATATGCAAGCTCAATTTTTAGGGTGTTCTGTGTGTGCGTGTGTGAAATCCATGCTATCCCCCCCCCCCCAAAAAAAAGTGCCATCCCATGAGCAGTTCTTAAAAGCTCCTTATTCCCCCCATCAATACCATCTCCCCCTTAATCCAACCTATGGCCTAACCACAATTCTTTGGTCTGAGGACAAAAATTCTGAAATCGCTGGGTTTATTATTCCCCTTGTCTTGTTTCTCTAGCACACACACACACACACACACACACACACACACACAGAGAGAGAGATAAGATCATATGGCATTTTTTGCTTCCTACCTGTTGTCTATTATTGCAAAAACCAATATTTTTTTCTTATAGCTAAGTTGTATTCCACACCATCATGCATTTGCCTGTCATTAGGCACTTGAATTGCTTATATTATATGGCACTGTAAATAGACCTAGTATTCAATTATATTGATATACTTTCCTGGTCTAAAATTATTCATCTCCATCAAAACATTTATTTTTAACATTTAGTAAGTAAAATACTGTTTTTTTAATTTTGAAAGCATCATGAAAAAGGTAATCTTCCTTAACCTCTGATACTTTTAAAGCATTATGCCATATGCAATATTAGAAATCATTTTCCATTGACTAAAACTATCCAACAAGGAGCATGACTAGAAATAATGTGTATTTCCTTTCTAGAACTAAACAAAAAATGAAAGATAACCAAAGATTGGCAATCCTAGGAGAGTAAGCTGATAATCTCTAATAGCCCCTTAAACTTAAATTAACTGCTTATTTTAATAGATATTTTCCATTTTAGCTAGTAGCATATATAGTTACAGAAGAATAGTTCATGTCCTTTGTTTTTAAATTGTAACATATATAGAATTACAGTTTGTATAGTTAATCAGGGCATACACAATTTCTTGCTTGTTAATTTGAACATGTAGCCAGGAATAAATAGCACATAGTATGTGTAATGCAATATTAAAAGTGCTTTATTAGAATAATTCTTAGACCTCATACAAGGAAATGAAAAAAATTAGAAATGTAAATTAATGTTATGTCAGACTGATGAAGCAAGTCTCCAGAGATCTTTGGGAGTTAGAATGGATTTTAAAATTCATCATGACTGAATTATAAAATAAATAAAAACCAGCAGGGTTAAATATGATGTTGATGAGAGCAGGAAAAGAAGGTTCTTTGGATGATTATCCATGACAGGGAGCAAGCAAGTTCAGGTTCACTTCCAGGGAAAAAGGAATTTTTTTCTCCAGGTTCTTTTTTTTTTTTAATTTTTTCTCAATACCAGTTATTGTGATCAGCTTAAAATACAAATATGAAGAAAACATAGCATTAGTCCTTTAAAGCTCCCTCTTTCAAGGAAGTAACAGACATATATAACTGAATATAAATAATGATATTTACACTTTGTTTTACCTCATGTTTCTATGTCTTTATACAAATTGAGAAAAGAACAAAAAAAGTGGATGAAGCCCAAGGATCAAGTAGTCTCAGGTGTATTGATTGGGAAAAAAATGGTCAGAATTAAATACCAAAACCAAAGTCAATGACAATAGAATCAAGAGACACAAACTATAACAATCTATACACAAAATGGACCAGTTACATTGGTAGACCAGAGGGCTAAGGGTGGAGGTCCCGGGTGCATACTGGGAACTCTGGTGGAGGGAGGTCAACACTGGTGGTGGGAATGACCTAATTCACTGTCACTATGTGCCTAAAATACAACTATGAAGGACTTGTAATTCACAATGGTCTCAATAAAAAATTTTAAAAAGCAAATAATGATTTTACTATAATAATACAATGATTGGGTATTAGCTAGTCATATGTCAAATATTGTTTATCTATATTCTCTTTTAAATCTCATGCCAACTTTATGATGTAAATATTGTTGCATGGGTCAAACAATAAACAGCAGACCATTTTTCTCATCTAATGCTTCTCTCAGTTCTGTGATGTGTCAGAGTTAAGAAATCTACAAATGGGGGCCGGGCGGTGGCGCTGAAGGTAAGGTGCCTGCCTTGCCTGCGCTAACCTAAAATGGACCGAGGTTCGATCCCCTGATTCCCCATATGGTCCCCCTTGCCTGCCAGGAGCGACATCTGAGCACATAGCCAGGAGTAACCCTGAGCGTCACCGGGTGTGGCCCAAAAACCAAAAAAAAAAAAACAACAAAAAACAAAAAACAAGAAATCTACAAATGGTTACTTTTGTACAATGTTTTCAATATTCTTGTTGTTTTAATAATTAATAGTCTAAGGAGGGTCCTCAAACTTTTTCAACAGGAGGCCAGTTCTCTGTACCTCAGATCATAGGAGGCCAGACTATAGTAAAAACAAAAACTACAAACAAATTCCTATGCACACTACATATATCTTATTTTGAAGTGAAGAAACAAAATGGGAACAAATACAGTATGTGGCCTGTGGGCCGTAGTTTGAGGACCACTGGAAATAGCTCTGAAAATAAAAATTTCTAGTACCCAATAAAAAGAAAACAAAAATGCATTATATAATACAGCACAGATTAAATCATAGATGTTTATATACCTAATACCTCAGTCCCAATGGATCTTACCCTGGTCACAGAGAGTTGAATCAGTAGACAAAGCACTCAAACTTCAACGAAATGAAAGCTACATTCAATGAAATGTAGCCTTATAACTCATATTATTTTTATGCTGCAAATATTACTGAATGCAAAATGTGTGCTTGCTGTAGAGGTAAAAATATTGATATCATTTGGGACCGGAGTGGTGGCACATACTGTAAGGAGTCTGCCTTGTGTGCGCTAGTCTAAGACAGACCACTGTTCAATCCCCTAGCTTCCCATATGGTCTCCCAAACCAGGAGCTATTTCTGAGCGCATAGCCAGGGGTAATCCCTGAGCATCACCGGGTGTGACCGAAAAACAAACAAAAAATATTACATTTGAATAAGCAACATGAAACAAATAATCATAACATAAAGCAAGTTGTAATAGATAAAGGAGTGCAACTTGTGAAAAAAATTGAGGGAAAAATAATTCATCCAGAGGATCAGGAAATTCTTCCAGAAGATGTAATCTCTTGAGTACAAGGTACCATCATGATAGATACAGATGAATAAAATAAGTCTGACAAAGGAAACCATCAAGTAAAAATTATAGCATACTGCAACATCTTTGCAATAAACCATTCATGCTGATGAACTGGGGATAGTTGAAGATTTGAATGAAAAATAATGAATTTCAGTCACTATAGAATGCCCAAACTTTCTTGATAAAAGATTCCATTTTATAGGATTGTGTCAATTTAGGCCCATACTAAGCTGTCTATCTTTTATCCTTCCTTTCTTCTTTCCTTCCTTCCTCGCCTCCTTTCTCCCTCCCTCCCTTTCTCCCTTTCCCCCTCTCCCTCCCTTCCTCCCCCACATCCTTCTCCCTCCCTTTCTCTCACCGTTTGCTTCTTTATTTTTTCTTTCCTGCTCCCTCCCATTCTCCCTTCTTTCCTTCCTCCCTTCCTTCATTCTTTACTTCTTTCCTTGCTCTACAGTACTTAACTAAGTCACTAAATACCTTAGTTGAAATCCTGTAAAATTACAATTATTTTCTTTTTAGAAATACATAGAAGCATGAATCAGAGCGATAGCTCGTTGGAGTGAAATACATGCTTTACATGCAGGAGCATGGGGTTCAATTCATGGTACTGCTTAACCTCCTAGAAATGCCAGGAACTATCCATTGTGCACAAACCCAGGTGAAGTCGAACAGCACTAGTTGGTGTTTAACAGTATAATTGTCTTTACAGTATAATATATGATCCTGGATAAAATATTTTAATATGTACTTGTACAGTCAGAGGGAGAGTCCAAAGGATTAAAGTATCTGCTTTGCATATACAGATTCTGAGTTGGATCCTTGGATCTAGATGGCTCCAAGGGCACTTAACAAGCACAGTCCTATTGTCCTCTGGCACCAAATGAGCTGAATAGCACTGCTTGGCTCAAACACTAAAAAGTCTGGCCTAGTTAGCCAAAGATTATGAAGAGTGGCTGCCGATGCCCTGAGAATTGCTCGGGAGCCAACTACCAAAAATGTACTAATAACTGATATATAAAACATTCAAAGATACATATGACTAAGGAGCTAAAAAATAGGCCAGAGGTTAGGACACATGCCAGACATGCAAATAACCCTAGAATCAGGGGTCTCAAACTCAATTTACCTGGAGGCCGCAGGAGGCAAAGTCGGGGTAATCCTTAAGTGCAAAGTCAGTAGTAAGCCTTGAACATTGGGGGGTGTGACCCAAACAACTAAAACAAAACAAAACAAAAAAAGATTCCTCTAGGGCAGGGCCACAAAACGTTGTACAGAGAGCCGCAATCGGCCAGCGGGCCAAGAGTTTGAGACCCCTGCTAGATTAATCCACTTAGCATTAACAGGTGTCGACTTCGGGACATCAGACTGAGGTCACATTTCATACTTGGGCCCTTGCACTGAACCAAGAATCATCATCATTGTCAAGAATTATCCATTGGTTGGGGCTGAAGAGATAGTAGAGCAGGTAGCTTGCCTTACAGGGCACTCCCGACATCACACACCTTGAATATCACCAGAACTAATCTCTGGCTGCAGAGTCACTACTACTAGGTGTTGCCCAAATCCCTCCTCATCAAAAATTTTCAGCTAGGTTCCCAGACCTCTTGAGTACTACTTAGGAGTCCCTCTAAAAAATAAAATAAAATAAAACATATGTGATTGAAAATACAATGCTTCTTAAAATTCAGGTTTCTATTTACTAAATTTTTATTATGCCTAAATTCTTATCCACTGCATAAGAAGCTCTGAAATTTTTCAGATATCTAAATCAAAATCTATGCCTTATAGGTACTCATGAAGTATGGGGCAAACAGAAATATATTATTAAAACACCAGATGTTTAAGATAAAATAAAATTACATTTTTAACATTACAAATCCATGAGAGTACCAAAAATATAATATGAAAAAAAAAGCTTAAATAGACTGCTGAAGAAAATTGAACATGTAAATTTTGAACTACTATGTAGGTAGAAGAAATCAAGGTAAACATTGTGTAATGGAAAAGCAGAAAAAAAAATTGAAGTTTATTCACCAAAACCTTAAAATTATTATAGCAATATTTGGTCAGTATATTTTTATTTTATTTATATTATGAATTTCTTGTTTGGAATGTTAAGTATCTAGAAATATAATAGAAGACCAATTTTTTTTTATTTTTACAAAATAAGCAAAGAACTGTGATTTTGTTGTTGTTGTTGTTTTGTTTTGTTTTGTTGAGGGGACCTGGGTTGGTGCTTAGAGGACTTGGGACTTCTCCAGGTGATTCCTTGCCACTTGAGATGAATGAATTATATAGTTAAATGTAGTGTTTGAGATCAGCAGGGTCATTCAGATGGTGATCAAGGCTGCATCCCGAGGTGGTTGTGTACGTGATATAAATATAGGTATATTTAAAATAGATATATTTATAAAATAGGTATATTTATAAAAATAGGTATATTTATCACATGTGTATAATGTTTTAAATAATTTATTATTTTGGCACTGTGATTTACAATTCTGTCCATATTAGATTTTTAGGCATAAAATGTTCCAACACCAGTATCAATTTCTCTTCACCAAAATCCTTAAATGGGCATATTTTGAAAGATTAATTATTGAAGTTTGGCTCCCATGCCACAATATTGGTGGCCCTGTGACTTAGAACAGGGTTGCACATGTATATAGACTATCTAAAACCTCTACACCACCAGTTTGCTCAAGTCCCCTAACCCTAGCTCCTCTTACCTCACATCCCCTTCTTTGTTCTTTCCCCCTCCATTTCTCTTTCCTTAGTTTTTTCTTTATTGTAATGTAGCTACTTTGCATTCTCATACTTTTCCTTTGATGGAGGTGAGGGAGTTAAAAGTGCTTTACTCAGGGCTTACTCCCGGCTCTGTGCTTAGAGAACACTTCTTGCAGGGTTCAGGGGACAATATAGGGTACCAGGGATAGAATCTAAGTAGACTGCATGTGAGACAAGTACCCACTGTACCATCACTCTAAAGCAGACCCTTGCCAGTGCTATTCTACATACGAAGATAATTGAGGTCATTTGCTATTTGACCTTCTGCTTTCATCATTTGGGGCAGGAATGGTGGGCATCTACTAGAATGGAGATGCAATGCTCTTGTTTTGTTTGTTTGCCCAGGCCCTGTAATTATTACTACTTTATACCAGTACACAGAGAGGATTCTTTCCCCAACATTGCACATTTTCTAAGCAGTAAAATATATTCAAACCCAGAAAGCTTCAAATCAACTTCTCTAACCATTATGTCATTTTGCCTCTTTTCCATAAAATATATTATTACTAATTCAGAGATTTATTAAGATAACAAAAACTATTCTATCTTGTTCTATTTTTGTCTTCATTAACTTTCAGAAGCGATTTCTTCTGCATTCAACTCGAATGATAAAAAGTTAAATCGCTTTTGTAAGTACATTAGTATTCAAACAAACTCAGACTTGGATGTTTATTCCTCTGTTTAAGAAGGTTCCTTAGATACTCCAGCTCTTTCCAGCTGGGAATTGAGGGAAGATCCAACTGGCATAAGGTAGTCATGGCCATCAGGGCAGAGGACATAAATGGGAGACTTTAAAATGGTTTCTGATTGTTAGAGTTAGAACTGAGATCCAAGAGGAAAAATAATATTTCTTTCACATTAAAATCATTTAAGATATTTATACTCAAAAATACCTCACTATAAAGAATAAAACTTTTTCTTCAGACTTAGGATCTGAATTCTGGGAATCCTTTAATAATAAGAATTTTGAAAGGACAAGTAACTTCTCTCAACTTATATTCAATGATTTAATATTCAATTCACTGTTTGCAACACAATTGCACACATACTTTTTCCAATGACTTATATGAGCTGCACAATTAGTAATACAGAATATATTTTAAAGAAATTTCACGAAGTTCTTGAAGAGTAAAAATAATTCTTCACTGGAAAAATGTGCCAAGAAATTGATGTATGAATATTATAGTAAGGAGAAAGATTTTATGATTTTCTAAAATCCTGTAGTTCTAAATGCATAGTGCACTAAAATACAGGTATTTCTATAACCATCCACACATGTACTACTTAGAGTAGTTCATAAGCGTGACTGGTTTCTAATTAATATTGAACAAGATCAAACCTAAATATACATAAACTCCTACTCACCACTTAGAAATTAAGAAATAAAAATAATTAACATTTTGATTTATGCCTTCATAGTAAACCTTTTTATAACTCCGACTGTACTATTTAGAAAAGAAGGAAATAATACTTGCTATAATCATTTTGGTTTCTCCAAAAGTTCCATATATATAATCTCTATTCTTTGCACATTTCTCTCGAGGGTCCTGTTATCACTCTCAATTTTCAGAAACAAACAAACAAACAAAAATAGCTCAATAAATAGTTCAGGAAGCAGAGAAATAGGACAGTGGATAAGGGTGTTTGCTTTATATGAGGCTGACCCAGGTTTGAACCCTAGCATCACATATGGTTCTCTAAGCCCTACCAAGAATGATCCCTAAGCAGACAGCCAGGTATAAGTCCTGAACATCATTGAGTATGATCATCATCACCCCAAAAATGTAGTTCAAGATCAATGAATATAAAATAATAGAATTGAGATTGGAAACCAGGTGTCTGGTCCCAAAATGTCTTCACTTCCAGTGATTCCTCTATGAGTAATGAAGGGCATGTTTTTCCAAATTTTTGATTTAATAAAAATATAGAAATCAAAGAAAATCCAGGGGCCCGGGAGATAGCATGGAGGTAAGGTGTTTGCCTTTCATGCAAAAGGTCATCGGTTCAAATCCCGGTGCCCCATATGGTCCCCGTGCCCGCCAGGAGCAATTTCTGAGCATGGAGCCAGGAGTAACCCCTGAGCACTGCCAGGTGTGACCCCAAAACCAAAAAAAAATCCATAAATAATAAAATTTAAGCTCATCTTCTACAAGAATAATCATGTATTTCTATAATGTTCTTATCTTAAACTAAAAAGTAAAGCAAGTCAGAATATATATATATATATATATATAAATGCATTGTTGCTTTTCCACTTTTAGTTGGGCACCATATGTATAATACTATTAAGTAGAGTTTCAAGCATACTATGGTTTCACACCACCTCTTCCACCCGTGTTGACGTCTCACACTGATGTCTCAACTATTTCCACATCAACCCCTTGGCAAACTCAATTCTATAGGTTACTTTTCAGGGTCAGTAATCTTTTATTATTTTCCTTTGCTATGTTTGTAATAAAAAAGTTAATTAATTTATGTGCAAAATATTATTTAACAAGTTATAGCCTTGGGGATCATAACAATTATTCAAAGAATCCCCAATTTTCTGAAATGCCATATTGCCCTAGAGCTTATTTACACTGAAGAAAAATGCATTGATTAATGGCACAGCAAATGCTTATTTCCTATTAACAGAGTTTCTAATTATTGAGAGAATAATTGTATTTTTGTCCACAGATATTTGACATGATATTGGCAAGCTTCATTTTTAACAAAATGTTAAAATTGCATCTTACAAGTAACAAAGTCCCACCTTAAGTCTAAACAATAAATAACGTATATTAACTATATAAGTATTCACTACTTTAGTTTTGGTTGGAATTCCTGACTCAGTCAATTACCTATGATTAGGGAAATGAAATATAGATGTTGACACAAGCCTCCAGGGTTAATACTAAGAGTAGACACCCCTTCCAAAACACTTAGCCTCATAATTGAGAAGAGCAAGCTTCTCAAAGGAGAATTCAGGATTCAATCAAGATTTGGATGTTCTCTCAATAACACACTACAGTACCATTAAAGATTTCTGGCCAATGGTGGTGCAGGCAGTAGGGAGTCTGCCTTGCACGTGCTAACCTAGGACAGTCCTAGGTTCAATCCCAGGCATCACAGATGGTCTCCCAAGCCAGGAGCAATAGCCAGGAGTAACCCCTGAGCATCACCAGGTGTGTTCCAAAAACAAAACAAAGCAAAACAAAATAAAAAAGATTTCTGGCCAAAACAATGACATGAATACATAGATATTACTCTAATTAAGCAATAGTTTACTACTAATAAAATATATAATCACATCAGGTCAGAAATATAAATTTACTAAATCAAAACTGAGTACACACTTTACTTGAACACTACCAACTGTTATGAGATAAATTTTGTTATAGAGAATATTTCAGCAATTTTCCACTAGTGAAAAAAAACAAGGGAGGGCGCATGACTGAGTTGTCTCTGTAAACTATGGAAGAGTGCCATCTACAGGACAGAAAAATTGAAGGAAAAATTTAAATTGGAACACAGATAAGGCAAGATTCATTTAATGAGCACTTATTGAAAACTGCCTGATGTAGACATTGAATTGGGCATTGACAGTATGGTACTAAGCATTGAATTGAAGAAAAGCCAACCCATGGCTCCAGTCTGCAAACTGTGACCAATCTCTACTTCCGTGATGCCCACAAACCTCTCCTAACCCATTACCTTTATGCACGTTATTTCCTATAAGAAAAGGATTTCATATCTTCATTCTGTGTATGTATGGTCAATACTTTGAAATTACCTAGTATTATATCCTTAAGATGCATGATTCATCATTGCTGCCTAAAATTTAAACTATTTGTGCCTCTGTCAACCTATAGATCAGAACCACCATAGACCTAGTGTTGGTAAAATAGACAAAACCCTTTTCTACTCATTATGGTGAGTCCCCAGAATTTTGTTCTAACCTTCAATCCTCTTTAAATGATCTCATATTGGACCAACCCAGTTCATGCTCTTACGAACTTAAACTTAGAACTCAGGGGCTGGGATGATAGTAGGACATCTACCTTGCATGTGACTGACCTGTGTTTAATCCCTGGAATCCCATTTTGTCCACTAAGCACTACCAGGAGTAATTCCTTGGAGCAGAGCCAGTAGTAATCTCTAAATATCACGAGATGTAACCAAAACAAATTTTTTAATTTAAAAATAAAAAATAATCTTAGAACTGAAAATAAAGATGTACAAGTTCATTTTTGTTTGCTGCCTTTCTTTGAATGAAATACCTGTAGAAATGTGAGAAGTATGTGATGGCTATCTTGCATCATATATATTTGTGGGTAGATGAAGCCAGGCTGCATATTTGGAGAATACAACTATGAAATTTGGAAACAAAATTAGAGATTAGAAACAGATTACTAGGTTGATTACAGATGCAGATTTAAAGTTCTCAACAAATTCATCCTTCACATAAAAGAGGCTCAGGTTTTATTCCCAACACAGCAATATCTGTCCTCCAAACATTGCCATAAGTGACAGAAAACACAGACTGGGAGTAGCTCCTAAACACTACTAGATATGGTACTAAACCAAAATTTATGAATCATTAAATAAACAAATAAATACAAGGTACTATATGATTTTTCTAAAACTTTTCATTTCTTGATTTCTAAGTCTTAGCACTAAGTTTTAGGTATATACTAGGTATATATGCTTTCATTTCTTCGGAGGCATCATTGTAGTCTATAAGTAAGTAGAGATGTTCTGCCAATTTATGTTGGTTTCTGTCAATTACCTCAAAAAGTAAAAATGAAAAAGATTTATTTTGCACTTGCCTCTGAATCATTTTCTTTCTTCCCTGTCTCCTTGGGCAAGCAATCATCTTTTAGTTAGACAGGTACAGCGACCTTCAAACTTGTCTTTGTATATACTTTCTTGTTCAAGTCAATCTTACTTTAGAATATTTGTAGATAACCTAATGCCAGTCCTTAAAAAAAATTTTTTTTTGGTTTTTGGGTCACACCCAGCAGTGCTCAGGAGTTACTCCTGGCTCCATGCTCAGAAATTGCTCCTGGCAGGCACAGGGGACCTTTTGCATGAAAGGCCTTACCTCCATGCTATCTCCCAGGTCCCAAAATTTTTAATGACTTTTCCTTGTTTAAACAAACAAATAAAAAAGAGATGGGGTCATAAAGATAAAAAATACAGCCAGCCAGTGTTTGATCTCCAGTTCTTCATATAGGCCTCCAATCCTGAACAGGAATGATCTCTAAGAACAGAACCATGTGTAAGGCCTAACTAAGCACTGCCAGGTGTGCACCCACACCAAACACACATACACAAAAAAGCAGAAAATGGATAATGTTTCACCTATATTCTGCAAAATTGGTCCTGATATAAAGCTAGTGGAATGTTTTTCTGCCAGCAGTGATGCTTCAATAATTATCTTTTTTCATAGAACAATCATGAAGAAGCTGGAAAAATAATTCCTGGAAATAGCTCTTAACAGATGAAAATAGTCAGTTAGTAAACATATTCCTTCATTATCTCATCCCCACAAACATAAAAAATTTTCAGGCATTTTTCCCACTACCTACCAGAAACCTGAGAAGTTCTGTTTTCTTCCCTTCCTGTCTCATCTTCCTCTTCTTTGATGTCTATTTCCTGACTTCCAAATAAATCATTTGTAGTCAGGGAGAGAAGCAAAAATTTAACATAGACAGCACATACCCCAAGTTACCAACTACTAACTATAATCTCTATTTTATAATAGTACACACATTTTTTCATTGCCCTTTAGCCCACTCCAGAACTCATTAAATTGAGGGTCTTATTCTAGTTTGTATTCGTTCTGATCTCCCAGCTAGACAAAAGATGAAATAAGATTGAATGAGTCAATAAATCAGTATATGATTCTTGTTTGCAATAACTCTACATAGTGTATTATCCAAAATAAAATTTCTGTCACTCAATAATTTGTTCCCAATCAAGTTGCTCTTATGCAACAAAGAAATTTATATGCAAAAGCTCCTCAGCAAATATTTAACTCACTTATATTTTCTGGAAAACTAAAAATGAATCAAGATGAAAGACAAGAAAGAAATATCTTGTCAATTTTGGCAATACACATGTGTGTGACTATCACCTACAAAAATTTGACAAATGAGTCTATAAAATTATTCAGCCAAAAATACCATTACTGTGTTGCTTGAAGTATAAAAAATATACAAGTAAAAAACTAAAACAATGAGCAGCCAGAGCAATAGTACAGTGAATAGAACACTTGCCTTGCACAGGTGGGTCTGGGTTCAATCACTTCCCTACTAATTAAGACCCTCTGAACCCCACCAAGAATGATCCTTGAGCAAGGAGTAAAATCTGAGCATCTCAGGGTGTGGCCCCCAAAAGACTTAATGAAGTCAATTCAAAAATCAAAGAATCTTCAATTTGATACATAAAAAAGAAAAGATAAAAATTAGATATGGAAATATCTATATCAAATAAATTATAATCCAATAATAGAAACAACAGTAAATATTTTATATAGAAAAATCTTTGCAATTCATTATAAAAAATAATTCATGCAAATTATAACATATTTTAAAAGAAATAAATACAAATTAATGAATATTATGAAAAACATAATTATCTGTCATAAGGTGTATAAATTTATTAATGAAGAGAATTTTATAACATTGATGAAAATATTAAAACATGTATGCATCTTGGGGCAGGAGCAGTGGCACAAACCTAGGATGGACTGTAGTTCTATCCTCCAGTGTCCCATATGGTCGGTCCTCCAAGCCAGGAGTTATTTCTGAGTGCATAGCCAGGAGTAACCCAGTTGTGGCCCAGAAAACAAAATATAAATATAGATGCATTATAAAATAGCTATAGGAGAAAAAGAATTTCAAACTGAAAATTTTTAATTACACTCAGACTTTAGTAAAATAAATAATGGCAAGTGAAGAAGGGAAAGCTTTATAACTTATTTTTAGAAGTTAACATCAAATCTTAACAAATGTCAGAAAGAAAAATTATGTACTAGTTTACTCTTGAATATAGACACATATGATCTAAATAAAAACTAATAAGTTAGCAATATACACCCTAACCACTAATCCTTTTTTTTTTTTTTTGTGGTTTTTGGGTCACACCCAGCAGTGCTCAGGGGTTACTCCTGGCTCCATGCTCAGAAATTGCTCCCGGCAGGCACGGGGGACCATATGGGGCACCAGGATTCGAACCAATGACCTTTTGCATGAAAGGCAAATGCGTTACCTCCATGCTATCTCCCGGGCCCCCACTAATCCTTTTTTACAAAGATGATTCAATATTCTTAAGAAATCATGTAAAACATGAATAAATTAATGAAAATATGTTCAACCCCTACTTAACTATATATAACAAAATACTAAATATTTATTAAAATGCAATAAAATTTATTATTTTTAATATTTTATTATTAGCTAGCTAATAGTCAAGAAACCATTATTGGTACAATACTAGAAGAATTTTGAAAGTCAGAAAGAAGAGAAACATAACTACAACTATTCTAATAATTAATGTAATTTGAGTGTGTTCAATAAGATTAAAATAAAAAAGAAATTAGAAACATGATTTTAAAAATATATCAGAAACAAAGTACTTGTATTTGTAACTAGTATCAGTGTCTAAAACTAAAAAGTAGCCAAATATATGAAATAAATTAAAACTGATGATAAACTTCAGAAAATAATCACATCAAATATATAACAATGTCTTAGTATTGTTGAAACGGTATCCACAACAAAATATTTTAGAACAAATTTAACAAGCAAAATGTCATATTTATATGATAAAAATGTTAACCTTGAAAAAGAGGCTTAAAATAAGAAATTAAATAATATTATTATGTTCTTGGGTGGGGAAGAAAACAACTATAATAATAAAAAGTGATTAACATATTTTCATGTTTCCCATTAGCCATATTCTCCTAAACACTTGTTAGTATTACCTCATTTAATCTTCACAGAAATCCCTCGAGGCAGTCCAATAATTAGTTCCATTTTGAAAATGAATAAACATTTTTTCAAGTACACACAAAACATTTACCAAGTATATTATGTTCTAAGCCATAAAAAATATCTCACAATTCTGAAAGAACTAGATTATACAAATTATGTCTGTGACCCAACAGAATTAAATGAAAAATGAAAAACAGAAAGTTATCTGGAAAAATCCCTGAACATTTCAAAATTAAATAGCATACTGCTAAATAAATAATAGGTCAAAGCATGAGTCTTGAGGGAAATTGGAAGATATGTTTAATTGAATAAAAAATTCTATCAAAATATGTGGGATCCAGCTAAACCAGTTTCTAGAGGAAAATACATAGCTGCTTAAAAATACAAGAAAGATCACAAGTGAAATATTTAAACTTCCTTAAGGAAGTGAAACTTGAGAGAAAATTAAACACAGAGAAAGCAAACAGAAAACAATGATAAACAGAATAAATTAAAATTAAAGCAGGAAAAGGGAAGAGATAAAATTATTAGTGCAACACCAAC
Organism: Crocidura indochinensis; assembly: GCA_004027635.1. Taxonomy (NCBI): domain Eukaryota; kingdom Metazoa; phylum Chordata; class Mammalia; order Eulipotyphla; family Soricidae; genus Crocidura; species Crocidura indochinensis. The sequence goes on along the minus strand of PVKC010001570.1, from coordinate 15,545 downwards.
TATTTGAAAACAGTAATAAAGTTGATAAACTTCTCAACAGATGTATAACAGAGAAGAAAGTGGAAATGAAGAAAGCATCATTACAGATCTAAGAAATATTAAATGCATAGCAAGTGACTATGCTAAAAATTTACTGTCCAAAAATCAATAACTTAGAAGACCAGAGACTTTTATTGAAAGAAATGATCAAAGTTCACATTAAAAAAACTAAAATTCTCATATATAATTTTTAAGATGTAATTCATAATTTAAAATATTTCCACAAAGACTAGGGACATAGCTCAAAGTGGGACTAGAGTGTATGCCTGGTATACACTCCAGGTTCTAAACCCAGGATCATATGGTGCCATAGGCACCTCCAAGGTATCCCTTGTGGTCCCCAGTGCCACTGAACTTGAGCAGTACTGGGTTTAGTGCCTCTGGGTTCGCAGTAACCACTGAATACTGCCTGTGATCTCTCCACAAAGGAACACATACACACATGCAAATGCACACGCACATGCATACACACAAGCACAAACATGAAACACGCAAACACACACAAATTCAAATAATTTCACTTATAAATTCTACTGATCATTGTTAGAAAGAATAATAATTCTACACAAACTTCCAGAAAATAAAAGAGAGAAAGCACTTTTATTGGGGGGATGGGGGCAGTTTGGGTCACCCCTGGCAGCTCTCAGGGTTACTCCTGGCTCTACACTCAGAAATCACTCCTGGCAGGCTCGGGGGACCATATGGGATGCCGGGATTTGAACCACTGATCTTCTGCGTGCAAGACAAACACCTTACCTCCATGCTATCTCTCTGGCCCCAAGAAAGCACTTCTTGATTCATTATTTGAAGTCATATTACTTTCAAATAATAAATACAAAATAAATTTTAGAGCTAAAAATTTGTTGTTGTTGTCGTTGTTGTTTCTACAGTATATGGGGGCCACATCCAGTGGTGCTCAGGGTTTACTCCTGGTTCTGCACTCAGAAATTTACTCCTGGCAGGTTCAGATTTATATGGGATGTCAAACTCCCTACCCACTGTGCTATCGCTCTGGCTCCTACAAAAAATTTTAACATGATTTAATAAATCAATATTATTCACAAAATTAATTTGAAGTTCCTGTACAAAGTGGTGGGTTGAATCCTTTACAATATATTATATTATTAATATATCTATTATATTATATTATATTATAATAAAATATTACATTATATTACTATATTATTATATTATATTATCCTGAAAGCTTCAAAGTAATGATTGGTTTACTTAATGACCTGTTTGCTGGACACAATCAGCAGGATCCACACGAACTACTGATGTTTCTAATAGAGGGACTACATCAGGATTTGCTTACTGTAAATCTAATGACAGATAAAACTATACATCTTATGGAAAATGAAAATTATGAACAATTTAGTCCAGAACACCAGGGTAGAAGAAGCTGAGAATAGAATTGGTGCTGTGGAAGATGAGATAAATAACAACTCCATACAGTGGGAGAATTGGAAAAGAAAATTAAAATAAACGAACAGACAATGGAAAAAATAGTCAAAGAATGGGAAAAGATGAAAATAGAAGTCTATGATAAGATCAACAGAAACAACTTAAGAATCATTGGAGTCCCAGAGACACAGGAAGAAAATTTCCAGGAAGAATTAATGGTCAAGAACATCATTGAAGAGAAACTTCCAGAACTAAAGAATATATGTGATCAAATCTTGCATGCCCGAAGAGTACCAACCAAAAGAAACCCCAGAGAAAATACCCCAAGACACATCCTAGTCACAATGACGAATCCCACAGATAGAGACATAATTCTGCAAACAGCAAGATCAAAAAAGGAAATTACATTCAAGGGAGAATCCTTGAGAGTTACAGCAGACCTGTCACCAGAAACACTCAAGGCCAGAAAGCAGTGGTGGGATATTGTGACAAACTGAATGAAATGAATGCTTCACCTAGAATTCTGTACCCAGCAAAACTCACTTTCGGGTTTAAAGGAAAAATACATGGTTTCACAGACAAAAAACAGGTCAGAAACTTTACAGACTCAAACCCACACTTAAGAGAAAAACTGAAAGACCTAATTTGAGACAAGACTAACCAAAAGACACACCAAATTTCGATATATAGATGTGAGCAAATCCCAGGACAATTCTTTCTCTCAATGTCAATGGACTAAATGCACCAGTTAAGAGACACAGAGTGGCTACATGGATCAAAAAACTTAATCCAACTTTTTGCTCTCTACAACAAACGCACCTGAATAGTCACAACAAACATAGACTCAAAATAAAAGGCTGGAGGAAAATTATCCAAGCAAACAACATCCACAAAAAAGCTGTAGTGGTCATATTAATATTAGATAATGCAAACTTTATACACAGGAGGGTTGTAAGTGACAAAGATGGACGTGATATAATAATCAAGGGTTATGTAGAGCAGGAAGAAATCACTCTTCTAAACATATATGCACCGAATAAGGGTCCAGCAAAATATTTAATACAATTGTTGACAAATCTGAAAAATAACATCAATAATGAAACAATAAACACAGCTTTGTCAACACTGGATAGGTCAACCAGACTGAAACCCAACAAGAATATACTGAACCTGAAGAGAGAAATGGAAAAGAGGCCTAGTGGATATATATAGGACACTTCATCCCAGAAACCTGGATACACATTCTTCTCCAATGTACATGGGACATTCTCCAGGATAAACTACACGCTGGCACATAATACATATCTGCATAATATCAAGAGGATAGGAATTTTGCAGGCTATCTTTACTGACCACAAGACTCTGAAATTATTTGTGAACTCCAAAGGAACACAAAAGAAAAACTCTAACACCTGTAAGTTAAACAGCCTCATACTGAATAACCAGTGGGTCCGAGATGAAATCAAAGAGGAAATCAAAAGATTCCTGGAAATAAAGGATAATGAAGACACAAATTATCAGAACTTATGGGACACAGCAAAAGCAGGACTGAGAGGAAAATTTATAGCTTTGCAAGCACACATCAGGAAGGATGCTTAATGACACAGCTCATAGAACTAGAAAGTGCTCAACAAAAGGACCCAAAAATAGGGAGGCAGAAGGAAATCACAAAGCTGAGAGCAGAAATCAATGAAGTGGAAACCCAAAGAACAATCTGAAAGATCAACGAAAGCAAAAGTTGGTTCTTTGAAAAAATAAACAAGATTGATAGACCACTGGCAAAACTAACAAAGAAAGAGAGAGAGAGAAACTTGATAACTCGCATTAGGAATGAAAAAGGAGAGATCACTACTGATATGGCAGAGATTCAAAGGATAATCAGAAACTACTTAGAGAAGCTCTACTTCACTAAAAATGAGAACATGGAAGAAATGGATAAATTCTTTGACTCTTATAAATCTTCCATTTTTGAAGGAAGAGGATGTAGCATATCTAAACACCCCATCACTATTGATGAAATTAATGGTAATCAAATGTCTGCCCAAAAACAAAAGCCCAGGCCCAGATGGATTCACTAATGAATTCTTTCAAACTTTCCAAGAGGAACTACTACCAATCCTGGCAAGACTCTTTCGTGAAATCAAAAAAACAGAAACACTTCCAAATACCTTTTCTGAAGCCAACATCAATTTGATACCTAAACCAGACAGAGATGCAACAAAAAAAGAAAATTACACACCAATATCGCTGATGAATGCAGATACAAAGATCCTCAACAAAATCCTGGCAAATAGGATTCAATGCCTCATTAAGAAGATAATCCATTACGATCAAGTAGGTTTCATCCCAGGAATGCAAGACTGGTTTAACATCCGTAAATCTATCAACATAACACACAACATCAACAACAAGAAAAATAAAAACCACATGATCATATCAATAGATGCAGAGAAAGCATTTGATAAGGTTCAACACCCATTCTTGATCAAACCTCTCAGCAAGATGGGAATGGAAGGAACCTTTCTCAATATAGTTAAGGTCATCTACCACAAGCAAGTAGCAAATATTATCCTCAATGGAGAAAAACAAAATGCCTTCCCTCTAAATTCTGGTTCAAAACAAGGCTGTCCTCTCTCACCACTCCTATTCAACATAGCACTGGAAGTACTCGCTATAGCGATTAGGCAAGAAAAGGATATCAAGGGAATCCAGATAGGAAAGGAAGAAGTCAAGCTCTCGCTTTTGGCAGATGACATGATACTCTACTTAGAGAACCCTAAAGACTCTACCAAAAAGCTTCTAGAAACAATAGACTCATATAGCAAGGTGGCAGGCTGCAAAATTAACACACAAAAATCAATGGCATTTTTATACACCAACAGTAATAAGGAAGAAATGGACATTAAAAAAACAACCCCATTCACAATAGTGCCACACAAACTCAAATATCTTGGAATCAACTTGACTAAAAATGTGAAGGACCTATACAAAGAAAACTATAAAACTGTGCTCCAGGAAATAAGAGAGGATGCCTGGAAATGGAAACACATACCCTGCTCATGGATGGGCTGGATTAACATCATCAAAATGGCCATACTACCTTAGGCATTATACAGATTTAATGTGATCCCTCTAAAGATCCCCAAGACATTCTTCAAAGAAATGGATCAGGCACTTTTGAAATTCATTTGGAACAATAAACACCCTAGAATACTAAAGCAATCATTGGGGAAAAAGAACATGGGAGGAATTACTTTCCCCAACCTTAAACTTTACTACAAATCAATAGCTATCAAAACAGCATGGTACTGAAATAAGGACAGGCCCTCAGATCAGTGGAATAGACTTGAATACTCAGAAAGTGTTCCCCAGACATATAGCCACCTAATTTTTGATAAAGGAGCAAGAAATGCTAAAGCAGCAAAGAAAGCCTCTTCAACAAGTGGTGTTGGCACAACTGGCTAGTCATTTGCAAAAAATTGAACTTAGACCCCTAGCTAACATCATCTATGAAGGTTAAATCCAAATGGATGAAAGACCTTGATGTCAGACCTGAAACCATAAAATACATAGAACAACACATAGGCAAAACAGTCCAGGACATTGAGACTACAGCCATATTCAAGGAGGAAAATGCACTCTCCAAGCAGGTGAAAGCAGAGATTAACAGATGGGAATATATTAAGCTGAGAAGCTTCTGCACCTCAAAGTAAATAGTGCCCAGGATACAAGAGCCACCCACTGAGTGGGAGAAACTATTCACCCAATACCCATCAGATAAGGGGCTAATCTCCAAAATATACAAGGCAGAACTGACAGAACTTTACAAGAAAAAAAAAACATCCAATCCCATCAAAAATTGGGGAGAAGAAATGGACAGAAACTTTGACAAAGAAGAAATATGAATGGCAAAAAGACACATGAAAAAATATTCCTTTTCACTAATCATCAGGGAGATGCAAATCAAAACAACTATGAACACACCACAGAGAATGGTACACATCACAAAGAATGAGAACAGTGTTGGAGGGGATGTGGAGAGAAAGGAACTCTTATCCACTGCTGGTGGGAATGCCGTGTAGTTCAACCTTTATGGAAAGCAATATGGAGATTCCTCCAGAAACTGGAAATCGAGCTCCCATATGATCCAGCTATACCACTCCTAGGAACATACCCTAGAACACAAAAATACAATACAAAAATCCCTTCCTTATACCCATATTCATCGCAGCACTATTTACCATAGCAAGACTTTGGAAACAACCAAGATGCCATTCAACAGAGGAATGGCTAAAGAAACTGTGGTACATATACACAATGGAATACTATGCAGATGTCAGGAGAGATGAAGTCATGAAATTTTCCTATACATGGATGTACATGGAATCTATTATGCTGAGTGAAATAAGTCAGAGAGAGAAAAACGCATAATGGTCTCACTCATCTATGGGTTTTAAGAAAAATGAAAGACGTTCTTGCAATAATAATTTTTAGACATAACAGAGAAAAGAGCTGGAAGTTCCAGCTCACCTCATGAAGCTCACCACAAAGAGTGAAGAATTCAGTTAGAGAAATAACTACATTTTGAACTGTCCTAATAATGAGACTGTATGAGGGAAATGGAGAGGCGCAGGTTGGGTGGGGAGGAGGGAGATTTGGGACAATGGTGATGGGAACGTTGCACTGGTGATGGGTGGTGTTCTTTGCATGACTGAAACCCAAATACAATCATGTATGTAATAATCAAGGTGTTTAAATAAAATATAAAAAAATTAAAACAATACTAGGTTTAAAAGGAGGTTCTATCCATTTTGGATGGACCCTCAAGTTGATTATTTACACAGGGTGTTCCTTTGCCTTACACATTTTGTTCTGGTTTTTGACTTAAGCTCCCATCTATAAATAATCGGCTGTACTTGGTACATCAATTTCAGACCTCATATGGAATTCTGCCTGAACTAAGAACTTGGATTAAGTTCAGATGCCTATTGATCATCATTGCAGTGGTCCCCCTTTTTGCAGGGGGTATATGCTTCTTCCTCCAAAATAAGGGCCTAATTCAATGCCTTCAAAGATGGGCTTTCGGTCTACCGGGACTTGAATGGAAAATGGGACTGGAGAGATAGTACAGCGGCGTTTGCCTTGCAAGCAGCCGATCCAGGACCTAAGATGGTTGGTTCGAATCCCATTTGCCTTTTATGCAGAAAGTCAGTGGTTCGTATCCCATATGGTCCCCTGAGCCTGCCAGGAGCAACTTCTGGGCATAGAGCTAGGAGTAACTCCTGATGCTGCCGGGTGTGAAAAAAAAAAAATACCAAAAGCCTACAACAGCAAATAAAGAAAAGGTACTTCTTCTCACCTGCTACACAACCTTTCTGACGTCTTTTCCAAGGATCTATGTCTACGGATTAAAATTGGGCTTTCTGATTGCCCCAGGAGCTCCCCATCGCCTACTAGATCCTTGATCGTTGAATTTCACATTCTCCATCTGCTTTCCAAGGAAGAACTTACTTGGAATTCTTCATCTTGTACATCATAGATCTATCATCTCAGGAGCTTGTAGTTGATTCCTTGACACGGTTTTTGTTTTAGACACCCTGTCTTTAGGTTAGAAGTTTTTCTTTACATTTTCCTGTGATGCACTTATGCAAACAGTCGCTCTTTTATTATTGACTAGTTTTTCCTTTAATAATTGCAGACAATATTACTTTTGTATATTGTTAATCTTTGTTTACTAAAAGCAAACAGGAGAATTGTTGTGCATATAAATATTTCAAAAGGATTATTATGTTACTGACCCTACCCTGATAGGTGATTGTGCCCTACCCTAGGGTGTGACCTGGCATTTTGCTCCCACCCTAGGGTGGACCTGATTCTGCTCCCACCATTGGGTGGTACCTGAGCCCACCATTGGGTGGTACCTGATTTGGGGGGATAAAAGCTAGGGTCTGTGGAAGGCAAGGGGCTTTTTGGCTGGAACTGATGCTAAGGCTTTTGGCTTCAGTCTTGTCCTCCAAATAAAGCTGGTATTTTCACCAGCTTTTATTTTCACCGCATTCACCTCAGAACCACCGACTGAATAGGGTGGCAGACGCGTGCTCCGAGCTAGAGGGTAAAGACCTCATCCTTCATCCCTCCATCAGTCAGCCCCATCAAGGGCAGTATTGCAACATATCATAATGGGGGCTGATGAAATAGTATCTTGCCTGAGTTCAATCCCTGGCATCCAGGTGTTCCCCAAGCACTGCCAGCAGTGTATTCCTGAGTTCAGAGCCAGGAGCAATCCCTGAGTACTGTGAGGTGTGGACAAATAAAAAAAAATTTTTTTAAATAGTGATCACTCATAGGGATTTTATCTTTTTATTTAATTTTTCTCTTTTTAAAATTGATTTTTGGGACACACCCAGCAGTGCTCAGAGATTACTCCTACCTCCAAGCTCAGAAATGGCTCCTAGGGGCCGGGCGGTGGCGCTGAAGGTAAGGTGCCTGCCTTACCGCGCTAGCCTTGGACTGACCACGGTTCGATCCCCCGTGCCCCATATGGTCCCCCAGGCCAGGGGTGACTTCTGAGCACATAGCCAGGAGGGAACCCCTGAGCATCACTGGGTGGGACCCAAAAACCAAAAAAAAAAAAAAAAGAAAGAAATGGCTCCTGACTGGCTAAGGGGACCATATGGGAGGCAGAGACTCGAACTACAGTCCTTCTGCATGCAAGGCAAACGCCCTACCTCCATGCTATCTCTCTGGCCCCTAAAAATAATTTTTCTAAGTTTCAATATATTAATCACATAAAATTTACCTCCAAAAGCAAAGTTGACTCAACAGTTTAAATTTAATTTTAACTAGTAGGTATTGGATTAGGGGCCAGAGTGGTGGCGCTAGTGGTAAGGCATCTGCTTTGCCAGCGCTAGCCTACAATGGTTCTATCCCTAGGCATCCCATATGGTCCCCCAAGCCAGGAGCGATTTCTGAGAGCACAGCCAGGAATAACTCTAGTGTCACTGGGTGTGGTCCAAAAAATAACAACAACAAAAACAACAAAAAGTAGTTATTGAATTAGAGAAGAAAAAGTACATGAACATTTTAACTAATAAAGAAAATTGGCCCGCTTGGGAAAAATTAATTAATATTTGTTCCCACTAATTAAAAGATATAGGTTTTATACAGAATTTTCTAAAAGTCAGAATACAATAATGTCTTCTGCACTCCTCTATGTTCATAGCAGCACTATTTATAATAGCTAGAATGTGGAAACAACCCATATGACCAAGAACAGATGAGTGGCTAAAGAAAAAGTAGTATGGGCCAGAGAGATAGTGATAGGGCATTTCCCTTGCATGCTGCCAACCCAGGAGGACTCCAGTTTGATTCCCGGCATCCCATATGGTCCCCTGAACCTGCCAGGGGCGATTCTGAGAGCAGTGCCAGGGGTAACTCTGAGTACTGCTGGTGTGACCCAAAAATAAAAACAAAAAACTGTGGTACATCAATACAATAGAATACTGTGAAGCTAATAGAGAAAAAGATGAAGTCAGAAAATTTCCTTATACATGAAGAGATATGGAGACTATTATGTTGAGCAAAATGTCAGAGAGAGAGGGAGCTATGAATCTACACCAGCCCAGTAGGGGTCTACCGTGAAAAATTGTGAGTGCTGCCTGTGTGTGTCTCTCTTCTGTCCAGTCGCCTGAACCTCTTGGCAGTGGGCCGAAAAGAGGCTCCAGAAGAGCACGGCTTCGCTATGTGGCTGTGCGCTCTTTCTAAGGAAAGAACACCATTGCAACAAGAAGAAAAAATCACACTAAAGACTGTGCTGGATCACTGAAGCCCAGCATTTCTCTCTGGACTGTCTTCTCTGCTGTGTGCTCAAGCCTAAGGTTGATCCTGTGTGAGGCTTCATCCACGGAGGACTCCATTCACTTGTAGGAAAATCTACCCACCCAAAAAGGGGGGAGCCAGAGGAGTGTAGCCACATACATCATTTAGCCAATGAATACCACCACAACACGTAAAAAACCCCACAACACAAGTGGGACAATGGGGAAACAATGCAGGCCAGCATCAGACAAAGAGAATGAAGATGACAATCCTGATGATCATATAATGACCAACAAACTAATCAATATCTCAAATAAGGACTTTAGAAAAAGCAATATGGAAGATGCTCAAAGAACTCAAAGAAACCATGGATGGAGTTGAATAGAACATTAATAAGAACCAAGAAAATATGAAGACAGAAATCACAAAACTCCAAACTAAAATAACATGTCAAATAACAGGCCTGAAAAACACAGTGAATTAATTGAAAGACAAAATGGATAAGCTCAAAACCAGGGTAGCAGAAGCTGAGAATACAATTGGTGCTCTGGAAGATGAGATAAATAACAACTCCATACAGCGGGAGAGATTAGGGAAAAAAGCTTAAAAGTAATGAACAGACAATGGAAAAATAGTCAAAGAATGGGAACAGATGAAAATAGAAGTCTATGATAAGATCAACAGAAACAACTTAAGGATCATTGGAGTCCCAGAGACACAGGAAGAAAATTTCCAGGAAGAATCAATGGTCAAGAACATCATTGAAGAGAAACTTCCAGAACTAAAGAATATATGTGATCAAATCTTGCATGCCCGAAGAGTACCAACCAAAAGAAACCCCAGAGAAAATACCCCAAGACACATCCTAGTCACAATGACGAATCCCACAGATAGAGACATAATTCTGCAAACAGCAAGATCAAAAAAGGAAATTACATTCAAGGAGCATCCTTGAGATTTACAGCAGACCTGTCACCAGAAACACTCAAGGCCAGAAAACAGTGGTGGGATATTGTCACAAGACTGAATGAAATGAATGCTTCACCTTGAATACTGTACCCAGCAAAACTCAATTTCCGATTTGACAGAAAAATAAATGATTTCACAGACAAAAAAAACAGGTCAGAAACTTTACAGATTCAAAACCAGTCTTAAGAGAAAAACTGAAAGACATAACTTAAGACAAGAATAACCAAAAGACACACCAAATTTCGATATAAAGATGGCATCAAATCCCAGGACAAGTATTTCTCTCAATGTCAATGGACTAAATGCACCAGTTAAGAGACACAGAGTGGCTAAATGTATCAAAAAACTCAATCCAACATTTTGCTGTCCACAAGAAACGCACGTGAATAGTCAGAACAAACATAGACTCAAAATAAAAGGCTGGAGGAATATTATCCAAGCAAACAATGCCCATAAAAAGGCTGGAGTGGTCATACTAATATCAGATAATGCTAACTTTAATCTCAGAAAGGTTGTAAGGGACAAAGATGGACATAATAAATTAATCAAGGGGTATGTAGAGCAGGAAGAAATCATTCTTCTAAACACATATGCACCGACTGAGGGTCCAGCAAAATATTTAATACAATTGTTGACAAGCTGAAAAATAACATCAATAACAACACAATAATTGTGGAGGGCCTCAACACGGCTTTGTCAACACTGGATAAGTCAACCAGACTGAAACACAACAAGAATATACTGGACCTGAGAAGATAAATGGAAGAAAAAGGTCTAGTGGATATATATAGGACACTCCATTCCCAGGAACCTGGATACACATTCTTCTCCAATGTACATGGGACATTCTCCAGGATAGACTACATGCTGGCACATAAAACATATCTCCATAAAATCAAGAGGATAGAAATTTTGCAGGCTACTTTTGCTGATCACAAGGCTCTGAAATTATTTGTGAATTCCAAAGGAACACAGAAGAAAAACTTTAACAGCTGGAAGTTAAACAGCCTTATACTGATTAACAGTTGGTCCAAGATGAAATCAAAGAGGAAATCAAAAGGTTCCTGGAAATAAAGGATAATGAAGACACAAACTATCAGAACTTATGGGACACAGCAAAAGCAGGACTGAGAGGAAAATTTATAGCTTTGCAAGCACACATCAGGAAGAAAGAAGTGGCTTACCTGAGTAGCTTAATGACACAGCTCATAGAATTAGAAAGTGCTCAACAAAAGGACCAAAAAATAGGGAGCCAAAAGGAAATCACAAAGCTGAGAGCAGAAATCAATGAAGTGGAAACCCAAAGAACAATCTGAAAGATCAACGAAAGCAAAAGTTGGTTCTTTGAAAAAATAAACAAGATAGAGAGACCACTGGCTAAACTAACAAAGAAAGAGAGAGAGAAACTTGATAACTCGCATTAGGAATGAAAAAGGAGAGATCACTACTGATATGGCAGAGATTCAAAGGATAATCAGAAACTACTTAGAGAAGCTCTACTTCACTAAAAATGAGAACATGGAAGAAATGGATAAATTCTTTGACTCTTATAAATCTTCCATTTTTTAAAGGAAGAGGATGTAGCATATCTAAACACCCCATCACTATTGATGAAATTAAAATGGTAGTCAAATGTCTGCCCAAAAACAAAAGCCCAGGCCCAGATGGATTCACTAATGAATTCTTTCAAACTTTCCAAGAGGAACTACTACCGATCCTGGCAAGACTCTTTCGTGAAATCAAAAAAACGGAAACACTTCCAAATACCTTTTATGAAGCCAATATCAACTTGATACCTAAACCAGACAGAGATGCAACAAAAAAAGAAAATTACACACCAATATCGCTGATGAATGCAGATATAAAGAACCTCAACAAAATCCTGGCAAATAGGATTCAATGCCTCATTAAGAAGATAATCCACTATGATCAAGTAGGTTTCATCCCAGGAATGCAAGACTGGTTTAACATCCGTAAATCTATCAACATAACACACAACATCAACAACAAGAAAAATAAAAACCACATGATCATATCAATAGATGCAGAGAAAGCATTTGATAAGGTTCAACACCCATTCTTGATCAAACCTCTCAGCAAGATGGGAATGGAAGATACCTTTCTCAATATAGTTAAGGCTATCTACCACAAGCCAGTGGCAAATATTACCCTCAATGGAGAAAAACTAAATGCTTTCCCTCTAAATTCTGGTTCAAGACAAGGCTGTTCTCTCTCACCACTCCTATTCAACATAGCACTGGAAGTACTCGCTATAGCGATTAGGCAAGAAAAGGATATCAAGGGAATCCAGATAGGAAAGGAAGAAGTCAAGCTCTCGCTTTTGGCAGATGACATGATACTCTACTTAGAAAACCCTAAAGACTCTGCCAAAAAGCTTCTAGAAACAATAGACTCATATAGCAAGGTGGCAGGCTACAAAATTAACACACAAAAATCAATGGCATTTTTATACACCAACAGTAATAAGGAAGAAATGGACATTAAAAAAACAACCCCATTCACAATAGTGCCACACAAACTCAAATATCTTGGAATCAACTTGACTAAAAATGTGAACGACCTATACAAAGAAAACTATAAAACTGTGCTCCAGGAAATAAGAGAGGATACCTGGAAATGGAAACACATACCCTGCTCATGGATGGGCTGGATTAACATCATCAAAATGGCCATACTACCTAAGGCATTATACAGATTTAATGTGATCCTTCTAAAGATCCCCACAACATCTTCAAAGAAGTAGATCAGGCACTTTTGAAATTTATTTGGAAAAATAAACACCCTCAAATACTAAAGCAATTATTGGGAAAAAGAACATGGGAGGTATTTCTTTCCCCAACTTTAAATTTTACTACAAATCAATAGTTCTCAAAACAGCATGGTTCTGGAATAAGGACAGGCCCTCAGATCAGTGGAATAGGCTTGAATACTCAGAAAATGTTCCCCAGACATACAGCCACCTTATTTTTGATAAAGGAGCAAGAAATGCTAAATGCAGCAAAGAAAGCCTCTTAAACAAGTGGTGTTGGCACAACTGGCTAGCCACTTGCAAAATATTGATCTTAGACCCCTAGCTAACATCATCTATGAAGGTTAAATCCAAATGGATGGAAGACCTTGATATCAGACCCGAAACCATAAGATATATAGAACAACACGTAGGCAAAACACTCCAGGACATTGAGACTACAGACATATTTAAGGAGGAAAATGCACTCTCCAAGCAGGTGAAAGCAGAGATTAACAAATGGGAATATATTAAGCTGAGAAGCTTCTGCACCTCAAAGTAAATAGTGCCCAGGATACAAGAGCCACCCAATGAGTGGGAGAAACTATTCACCCAATACCCATCAGATAAGGGGCTAATCTCCAATATATAAAAGGCACTGACGGAACTTTACAAGAAAAAAAAATCTAATCCCATCAAAAAATGGGTAGAAGAAATGGACAGAAACTTTGACAAAGAAGAAATATGAATGGCAAAAAGACACATGAAAAAATGCTTCTTTTCACTAATCTTCAGGGAGATGCAAATCAAAACAACTATGAGGTACCACCTCACACCACAGAGAATGACACACATCACAAAGAATGAGAACAAACAGTGTTGGCGGGGATGTGGAGAGAAAGGAACTCTTATCCACTGCTGATGGGAATGCCGTGTAGTTCAACCTTTATGGAAAGCGATATGGAGATTCTTCCAGAAACTGGAAATCGAACTCCAGCTATACCAGTCCTAGAAATATACCCTTGGAACACAAAAATACAACACAAAAACCCCTTCCTTACACCTACATTCATTGCAGCACTATATACCATAGCAAGACTCTGGAAACAAGGAAGATGCCCTTCAACAGACGAATGGCTAAAGAAACTGTGGTACATATACACAATGGAATGCAGCTATCAGGAGAGATGAAGTCATGAAATTTTCCTATACATGAATGTACATGGAATCTATCATGCTGAGTGAAATAAGTCAGAGAGAGAGAGAAAAACGCATAATTGTCTCACTCAACTATGGGTTTTAAGAAAAATGAAAGACATTCTTACAATAATAATTTTCACAAAAAAAAAAAGAGCTGGAATTTCCAGCTCATCTCATGAAGCTCACCACAAAGAGTGATGAGTTCAGTTAGAAAAATAACTACATTTGAACTGTCCTAAAAATGAGAACCTATGAGGGAAATGGAGAGCCTGTCTAGAGTACAGGAGGGGTTTTGGTGGGGAGGAGGGAGATGTGGGACAATGTTGATGGGAACATTGCACTGGTGATGGGTGGTGTTCTTTACATGACTGAAACCCAAACACAATCATGTATGTAATCAAGGTGTTTAAATAAAATATATTTAAAAAAATATTTGTATTCCTAAATATACAGGTATCCTTCTCCACCACTTGTTTTATTCAAATACCTTTTCTTTTTAGCTCAGTTTTATTTATTTGTTCTATTTTAATATATACATTTTTTTCTCTCCTTACCATTTTTGGTGCTGCTTGACTGGGATAAAAGCTCAGAACAAAACCAGACATCAGAGACTGTTAGTGAAGCCTGTCATCCTTACCCAGAATAGCACCAGCAACACAATATGACACCATACGTTTTTGTATGGGCACAGTAAGAAAGGGGAAACCATAGACACAGAAACAAGATCTTATCTTCTAGGGATAATAACTCACTTTTTATAGCAGAATGGTGCCTCCCATCCTGAACATGTGTCATGTGGATACAACCAATCCCCAGGAGATTGGACAGTGTTAGTCCAATCCCAAACCCCAGATCCTGACGTAGAAATTATACAGCTCCAGGCAACACTACCAGGAACTGAGCTCCATTTGGGAGATTTATAACACTGCTCTGGCACCAACTTGTGCCAGTTTTGATATAACAATGAGGAAAGGAAAACTTGACCTAAGACCAGGCTATCCTGTCACATCACCTAACACTAAATGGAAATCAAAAGAGATATCGTCCTTTGAACTGTGAAAACCAACAACAGAAAACTGACTTTGACAACCGTGACTGAACTTTGGGACTAATAAGGAAAACCCTACCCTAGGTTGTAGCCCAGGACACATAAAAAACAACAATAACAACAACCACAAGATGTCTTATTGCAGAGCTCCAACTTGGACAACAGACTGAACAGAACATTTGGATCCATAAATATCATAGGCTTCGACTTAGGGACTGAACGAAAACAAGGAGCAAGTGTTACAGAAGACTGAACTCAACAGCAATGATGGACAGGAACCTCTAGAACCTAGAGACCCTATCCTAGACCCTGACC